>JAOUQX010092748.1:0-10832 GCA_028566295.1 Liobagrus marginatus
AACTTAGTGTGTGAGTTAGGGCGGCGTACATCCTGTACAATCAGCAGTTAATCACAGCACTAACACTTAGAGACAGATAACCATTCACATACACATTCACTCCTATGGACAATTTAGAGTAGTACATTCACTTATGCCCAATCGCATGTGTTTGGAGCTGGGAGGAAACCGAAGTACCCGGGGAAAACCCGCACACGCACGGGGAGAACATGCAAACTCCACACAGAAACACCCTGGGTGGGAATCGAACCCATGACCTTGTATCCCAACAGAGCAAGAATGTGGTGTTGGCGAGAGTGGCAAGAAAAAAACTCTTTAAGATTATGCTAGGAAGAGACTCATCATCATCTGGGTATTATAAATCATCGCCTGACTGCAAGTAAAGTTTTCTACGGAAAAAAGTGATTAAAAAGTGGCTTATGAAATGCACGGGATATTTTCAATAGGAATTCTCAACAGATAATGATTCATCAGGAACGTTGAGGCACAGCGACATAAATGTTTATATCCGCACCGTAACTACTTTTCATTTGTTTTTCATCTTCAGGATAGAAAGCTTTGCAATTTGAGCTCCATTTATGTTTCATAAACTTCTTAATAGAGAAAACCATGTTTCATTTGTAGCTGCTTTTACGTGAGTCCTAATGCAAGTCATAAGCAAGTCATAATGCAAGTCAATTGTGTCACAGTGACATTAAATGAAGCTAGAATCAAGTATCTTTCTATCCCTAGTAAATTTCTGTGAATCAGTTCATATAATGTATTATGGACTAAATTTAATCATAAACATATTAATGTTTTACATCAAATGAGGGTACAAAGAGATGAAAAACAGTGGGATATTCCAAAAGAAGAGCTGAATTATGTTCTAGACCAGTTGAACATTAGTTCATGGAAGCTTTGATAAATCCTACTGAAATGATTTCTTTATTAGTCTTAAAAGGATTTAAAGACGCTGCAAGGACGGGCGTTCTGCCACTCCAGTGATCCGGAGAGACCCAGAGAGCGCCAATTATTCTGTCATCTACGTTGCGTATGTTTGAAGAAAGTATTTCTCCGATTGTAAGGTTTTGCAATCGTTAACATTGGACGATTTTTCTTAGAACCGAATCTATTAAAGGTGGAAAAATCATACTACTGATAGCGGCATGCTAATCTGAACAGATTAGCATGCCGCTTTTAAAAGAAGTCTTTGGAGCGTCTCTGTTTTTAGTGGCTCGACATGGTTTTAGCATTGGGTTTAAAAAAAATCTGACCAATTTGTGGTATTCGAATCAGACACGCAAGAACAATTTTTATTTTTATTTTAAAATCATGTTACTGGGTTCGAGAGTACTTCAGCAGCCCAGACCGCATTCAGTACAATAAACTGAAAATCATTATAAATAGTTCTGATAGGAACAGACAGAAACAGGCCAGTGAGCGGTCACTATGTGTGCTATTGATGGCTTTATAAAGAAACACAGCTATCTCGTTTTGTTAGAAGTACGGCAGTACACAAGCCAAAGACGTACTGTATCGGTAAATTTAAAGGTCATCATCCGACATGGGAATATGCGCTTTATTCTAAAGCAGACACGGTCGATTTACACACCGTTACACCAACTCTCTAATCTTTTTGGTTAAACATCCATTTTAATCATACGTACACAATAAAACTAGACCACGAGTGAATTGAACTGATCTGACAGGTCGGCGCCGGTGCTGTCATTAGGTCAGGGGTGAGGGATGAGCGTTCTGCGCGTAAATCTTCATGAAACACAGCCGTGCTACAGCTCACAGTCATCGGCGAAAAAGCACTGGCCTGTGGCTTCTTCTCAAACATCAGGAGCTAATTTATAACTGTGGTGCCTTCAACAAGCAGGTGTGAACACTCGCTGGATTCCATGTTAGAGAGCTGAGCAGAAGATATATTGAACTTGATGTAGAGCTTTAAAAGCTAGTAGTTATCTGTTAGCATGGTCTCATATAACTTATAGAATGATGAAGTGTCATTTGATTTCGAACGTAAGGAAAGATGGAAAACGTTCTCAATTGCTCGGCATAAACCAATCACTCTTACCATTTTATTATAGATTAACTTTGTCCCCTGTATCAATATTTATGCCTTATTAGAAATAAACTCAGATCCTATTCAGTTATTATATACATTTTTGTGGATGTGGTGTAGAGATTTATTCATTGGAAAAACCCGCTCTGTTCTTATGCCAATCACAGCAACATTAGCGAATCACTGGCGTTTATGAGTTTATGTATACAGAAGACGTTTCATAGCTACTGTGTTATAAGTGAGAGCTGAGAGCTGGTTGGGAACTGACTGTAATCCAATTGGGAAGAAAAAAAAAACATAACTGCTGTGTGTGTGTGCCAAATATAAGTAATTAAGCTTAATATTGGCAAAAGATGTGTATTTAGAGAGAACGTCAAAGTGGAATTTTTACAATTAAAATGGCTTTAAATGGACCAATTCTGACCAAGTCTGGTCAAGCAATAATATCTTGTCATTTATTGCTTACTGTGATGGATTATAATAACATGCTATAGAGTGATACTAGTGCGGCACTAAAGATTTATCTTATTTAATATATTTTTATGATTAGTCATTTTGACACAGACACACACACACACACACACACACACAGTAATGTGAATGTGTTAGGCAATGTTTACTTATTTGTGCACTTGCGTCTTTGTACTGTCTGTGTATATATGGGCATTATGTGTAATTAGTTGTTTATTCTGTCTATGTATTCTTCAGAAGTACCTAAATGTTCCCCGTGGCAGGTGATTAAGGTCATCTGTGTACATTTAGTCTTTTTCTGACTAAAATATACGATTCCGGTTTAAAAATATTTTTTTAAATAAAAGCCCATTAAGGACTGGCCTATGAGGTCACACTACAATGTTCCTCTATATGAGACCTGAATCTTTGGCTCTCAAATGGATCCACCATCTCATTTTCTCTCTCTCTCTCTCTCTTTCGCTCTCGCTCTCTCTCTCTCTCTCTCTCTCTCTCTCTCACTGTCTCTCTCAAGCTCTCTCGCTCATTCTCTCTCTCTCTCCCTCTCCCTGTCTCTCTCAAGCTCTCTCTTTCTCTCAAACACACGCGCGCGCACGCGCACGCACGCACGCACGCACGCACGCACGCACGCACGCACGCACGCACGCACGCACACACACACACACACACACACAGTGGGAAAGGAAAGATGTGATACTATCACACTGACTTGCTAAATTAAATGGAAAGCACACACACACACATGCATACACTCACATCCAGAGACCTAGCGCTAAAGCCCACATACTGTATTGTATGCATTCACTCGAACACATACACAAAAATATATGCACCTACTGTAAACATCTTCAGACTCCATAAATTATTCTCTTTCTTTTACTCTGTGATGATGTTTCCCTCTCTGTTTGGACTAACCCAGAGCATAGACATTCAACATCGACTTGAGAGCTGAATGAGTTATTTTCAGATGTCTGGCTTGTACAGGAAAACACAGCCCAGGGCAACATCATGCTGGGGGCAGCACGGAGCGTCTGTGTGCACAAAAAAAGTTGATCTGGGTTTATTGTACAGCTCATTTGCACGGCCACGTCAATGATAATATTACGTCACCGTGTGGGGCCAAGTAACTTGTTCGGGGCTCGGAGTGCTCTCGCTAATACACTCATAACCGTCACTGTTATGAAAGGGCCATGGAATTATTTTACAGTTAAAATGGTCCCTGAATGTAAAACCATTTGTTGGGTTTGGGAATGTCCAGGATTCTATGTAGCATAACATTTATATTTACATTTATTACATTGCCAGGTGCTTTACACTGATTTTCCGAAGTTCCGAAATAGATACACTATATAGACAAATGTATTAGGACACTTGACGTTTTTTTTTTGTTGCTGTTGTTGTTTTTACACTTAATTCCAGATTTAGTCGCACTTATACTACTATAATAGCTTTCACACTTCTAGAAATGTTTTCTACTAGAATGTGGAACATCTCAATGGGCTTTCCCGCTGTTCAGGACACTCGAGTACTTCTACATCGACCTTGGCCGATCGTGCCATCATGGAGCTTAGGGGCTTTGTGCACGGGTACGTTGTCATACGGGAACAGTGTTTGGGTGTCTGTCTTAGTTACAGTGAAGGAATAATATAATGCTACGTCATACAAAGACATTCTAGACAATTGTTTTCGTCAAATTTGTGGCAACATTTTGGGGAAGGCACACTTACAGTATGCGTGTGTTTAGACGTTTAGTATATATAGTATACCCTGATACTGGTTCACTACGTCACAGACTAAGAATACAATCCATCTAAAAGCTCTCTTGGGGAAGTAATATGAAGGATGTGAATAAAAGTACACTAAAGTACTAATCAATAACTTGCGGAGGCGGTACAGAGTATCTACTTTGTACTGCGAGTTTTGGATGGAACGGGGCAGCCGAGCGATGCTGAAGGATCTAAGGGAGTGTGATGCAGTGTGAATAGAGATAGGAGCTTTGAGGTAAGAAGTTGCTGGTCTGTTTTTGGCTTTGCGTCAGCGTTTTAAATCTAATGCAGCTATCTACCGGATGTCAGTGGAGGAAGTGTAGCAATGGAGTTATATGGGAGAATTTAATTCAGAACCGTGAAAACAACTCACACAGATACACTGGACAGATGCAGCAGTCGAATATTGAGCAGAGACCGAGGTGCCAGGAACGAGGTGCAGAAGTCTAGTCTGGAAATGAGACGAGACTGAACGAGCATCTAAGCGGCGTGTGATGATGAAAATGGACGAATCATTGTGATATCGTAAAGGAAAAATCAGCATGAGCATGTTAGATTTAGCAATATGAGAGAAAATAAGCAGCGGATGGTTGTTCTAAAGTTTCATACCGTGATGGATAATGAAATCTGAAAGTCGTCCAGGAAGATCACAAAATCCTGATGTAGGCATGAACAGCAGTTTAGCTTTTCAGAATGAAGTTTATCTGATAAGTTGTTTTCCATAACCAGAGCAGACATGATTCTTCTTCTTCTTCTTCTTCTTCTTCTTCTTCTTCTTCTTCTTCTTCTTCTTCTTCTTCTTTTTATTATTATTATTATTATTATCATAATTATCATATTTATACTTAGCAGCATATCTGACTAGTCAATTGAATGGAATTATTTTAATCCACACTTTAATACATTCTCCTTAAATTATTAGAATGGTCCTTGTGTGTACTATCAATTAAAGGTTAAAGAATAAAATGCCCCATTGGTGTAATATTCATACAAGTGAATCTACTCTGTGGCAATCTGTTCAAAGTTTTATACTGTTGACTGCCTGGGTAGCAATTTATATTATTGAAATTTTTGTACATTTATTAATGCTAAATTTATTTTGTTGGGAAACTAATCCAAAAATTTCATGGCTGGTACAACCTCGTTTAAATAAAATAAAAAAATAAAAAAATCATGATCAAATTAATTATTTTCCATAAACGTAGGCGACATTCAAAGGGAATGTGCAATTATGAACAGTGTATGTATGATTTACAAAAATAGTTATTTAATGATAAACAAAAATGACTGAGAAAATAAGAATGTATAATCTCTCTTTTCCAGTGTTTCAGGCTTGTAGTTGTTTTTTTTTTTTTTTTTTTTTTTTTTTTTAATATATATAATATTGTTGAAAATTCTGTTAGACAAAACATCTTTGAATTGTTGGATCTTTAAATGTTTTGGAAAATGCATCACAGAGAATTAACATTTTCATTTGTGGTGATTTTTGGAGGATTTTTTTGTTTTTCTGCGTTAAAAAACAACAACACGCCAACGAATCACAAACTTTAAACAGAGCAACCATTTGTGACATAACTCTAAAATCTCTTTTATTACTGTAGATTGGGTTGAAAAATAACGGGGTAAACATGAGCAGCACAACAAGAGCTGAGTACACGTAATAATCATTTTCCTGGAAGTGAGCTCATGTCCTAACTCGATGTAACGCATTGTTTTCAGCCTTGTCACTGAACGTTTCAGTTTGGCGTGGCGGATTGGGACAGGAGAAGGTGTGGATGGAGGGGAAGTGAATGTCGTTTACAGCCAGATTGTATCAGCCAGAACAAGTCACAATGCCATCGACACCCTGATATAAAATCAAGACAGAAATACAATTAAAATGTATCAGTGGCTGCTGAAACATGCTTACTGGTTCATGAAGGTCTTTACTCCCAATTATTTTACCTTCTGTATAGCAGGTGATTTACCACCACTGCTCTAGGTGAAAGATTCTAACATAAAATAATTAATCACCCCCTTTCTGGCCAATCAAAATGAAGTACACAACTGTTACTAAAAAAAACCCAATAAAAATAAATAAAACAACTTATATATTAATGGAGGTAGTGCAGCAGTAAAAGAGGCTGGTGTCTGTGTATAACTGGGGCTTTACTGTTCAATGTGAATCTCAGATTAAAGGAAGATTACAGCTCTCAGGCTCCGCATCTGCTGTCTGGCCCGAGACTCGTCTGACTCATCCATAAAGACATCTCTCATCTGTAATAAACATCGTCCCTCTGCCCCAATTTTTTCCCTCTTTGCATTTTCTCTTTTAGCTTCATCACCTCGTCGAGGTAATTTTGTTTATATTGCTCTCAATATCACCCCCCCCCCACACACACACACACTCATAGATGTGTGTAAAACTAACCCAGACAGAAGTAACAAGCTGACAAAAAACCTGCGCTTGAAATCGATGGTGTCAACTCTAAACGCTGTAATATGTTTAGCTTATTTTTTATCCTGTTTATTTATTTCAATCGATATTGAGATCTGCCATGTGTATTTCAGATTAATGTGTAACACAGCAAAGAATTTCACGTATTTCTACGACTTGGCAAAGTACTTTAGCGCAAAGTAAACCATCAACGTTTAGTTCACTCTACTTCATGTTAAATGCAAATAAGGTCGCTGTATAAGACGTGTCCCTGTAATAACTCATTTCTATAACCCAGTCAAATAAAAGAGACAAATCTACCTAACTATTCAATTCAATTCAATTCAATTTTATTTATAAAGCGCTTTTAACAATACACATTGTCCCAAAGCAGCATTACAGAATATAAACAATAAGAAGAAAAAGAGAAATGTGAATGTGTGATATGTATTCCAATGAGCAGCCTGGGGCGACGATGGCAATGAAAAACTCCCTAAATGTAATGTTAGTAAGAAACCTTGAGAGGAACCAGACTCAGGGGAAACCCATCCTCATGTGGGGGACGGCAGAATGTGTAGTTACAGGTGATATACAGTGTAAATGTAAACATATTAACATATGTTCAGTCTTGGCCAGTCCTTGTACACTGTCCATCAGCCAGTAACTACCAACCTATTAGATAGATACTTTATTTATAACAGTAGAAAATTCACAAATTCCCACACATTTCTCAGATAAACACGCTATGTACTGTTTACCATTATAACACACAGTCATAAACGTGCAACGAATAACTCTTTTCAGCAGACGCTATAAAATGTAATTTTTTCCTGTTTTGTTGTGCTCATGTTCAGCATTGTCATGTCACACTCCACAGCCCTGGTTAATATGACGTACGCATAAAAGTAGATAGTCCGGCTTTTAAGACTTTGTAGTTTTTCCATAAATTCTTTTCTTTTTATCCAGCCTACTAAACGAGAGGAAATATGTTCATAGAAAAAATTCTTTCTATCTTCAAGATAAATGGTGATATCAATTTAACAAGCTTTTCTTCCCAATATTAAACCCATTTCTGCTTTCTGAGATGCTCCAGGCCCTTGTTCATAAGCATCTCAAATTTGATGGCAGATTAAAGCACTAAAGTGCAGTGTAAGGTTCGACACAGAGGTAAAAACATCTCACACCAAACTCAAGCAGCCTCCTGACCTGTTTTATATTAGAGTTGTAGCTATAAAATCTTTCATTTGTTTATACTGATTGGAAATTTCCGGGGATTCCCATTCAGCTAGCAGAATCGAATGCAATGTAAAAGGGTTAATAATCAGATCGTCAGTGTCACCCTGAAAAAGACAAGTTCTCTTTTGAATCGGTGTCCTCTAAATTTTTTTCTTGCTCCCGTAGCCTTTGGGATTAGAGATGACACAATATCTGTCATTTAAAGTGCTTTATGAATAAAATCAAATTCAGAGTAAAAGATATTATGAGCTCAATGAGGTTCTTCTGATGACTTCTGTTACCGACAGTGTCCTCACGTCTCATAGGAGTTAATCATCATCTGAGCTTCACAGTGCGATTAAAGCTGGACGGACATTTTTACTCTCAGACCCATCGCTGGTTTGTTACCCTTTAAAGAACGATCCTAATTCTTAATTCAAATTGTATTAGCTATACACACACACACCATACAGTGCGTCCATAGTACGACACACATTGACTATCCGTGAAACAAAAAGAATACAAATAGAACTCACAACAAAAAATGTATTGTAATTTACCTATACAAGTTGATAGAGAGATGGGAAAAATGTTATATAAAATAAATATAAAAATGGCAAAAGGACTCAAATTCATGGAGAACGACTAGGTGTGTATTAGGAAATTACTCAGCAAGGTTCACTGTTCTGCGTTTGGAAAGAAGGACAGTTAGTCAAAATACTTTCCTACTTGATGATCGGAAAAAATGGAGTGTGTCTCATCTCAATGGAGTTCCAAATGAGGTGATGATAAGTTTGGGGAAAACACCATGGGGGAACCAAGCTTATAGTCTCAGGCCAATGAGAAGAAACAGCAAACAAGTCCAAGATGAAGTGCACCAAGGGTTCCAAAACAACCGGCTTGGTTCGAAAAACTTTGTGTTAAATAAAAAGTAACAGATGCAGTAGTGGGGAAATTACCAGGGTTAAAACTAATTAACTTTGATATTTAATGGGATTAGTAGAGGTTAGGAGAAGATGCTAAAAAATAATTATACTTTAGTGGAAGGAGTAGTTACAGGAAAGTAAATACACAAATGGTTCTATTAACTGACTTATTTATATAATGAGATAAACAGTACTGCCATCTTTTGATACATATGGTGTTTCTGAAAGGGTAATATATGGTACCCTAATGTACAGTACAGTATATGCTTGCTTTAAAGGAAAGGGGAAATGTTGTGTCTGCAAATGTTTTGGATAGCCACTAGACGGCAGTTAGGGGCAAAGGTGAAGAGACAGTAAAAGGAGAAGAAAAAAGGGAAAAGTGTGTTTGTGCATACCTCTTTATTTTATTACATTAAACATACAAATATAAAACCTAGAAAAAAATTAATTGGCCCTGGTCGTTATCTCTGTCTTTTTTAATGGAGTGTGTTTAAAAAAAAAAAAAGTCAAACGCTTAGTAGGTATAAAAAGGAAAATTTCCTAAATTAACCGCCACATCGCTTTCTCTCTCATGCACACTCGTTCGCTCACACACAGAATTACCACACATCATTAGCAGTAAGGTCTATAAATATTGCAGGATGTCAAGGGGCTCTAATGGAGATGAACCAAACACAATGCCATTTAAATGATCAGGAAGGTGACTTAGTGCTGAGGAATTCTGCACAAATGGCTCTCAGCCACATTGAAACAATCAAGTCAAGCAAACATGAGAAAAAGCAATCGTTTCGAGACGAGTGTGTGCTTGGCATATATCTACAGTACCTTAGCCCTGTAGGATTCCACCTTAAAATCTTTCCTCTCTTGAAACATGGGGTTTGTAACAATTACTAATCTTAGTCCATAGACACACAAGCCTTAAGAATGGCCACTGAGATAGATAGACATTTTACGTTCCAACAGACATCATTTGTTAAACTAATGTTTGTGCAATATCGTATATGGTTTTGCTTCAGAAAACTTGAGTATTAAACTATGAGTAAACTATGAGTACTTAAGAAGAAGTTTTTATTATTGCCATATTAGATTACTGTATAGTTTTGGAAGCTTGGTTCAGCAGCATCTGTGTAGCAGAGAGGGTTACTGGCCTGGCTTGACCTCCTACAACCTGGCGTCCACAAATGTGGACATAAAATGCAGGAAAAACCAATGCTTGGGTTTTATGAGGTTAAGAGCCCAACAGAGATCTGCCATGTGTATTTCAGATTAATGTTCAAGTTCAAGTTTATTGGTCACACAGTTAATGTGTAACACAGCAAAGAATGTGAGTGCTGGGGCTTGAAGCTAAATATTCCAATCACCAATACAAAGCTTTATGTAAATCTATTCCTAGTCACAAAGGCCCTATCATAGTATCTTGTTTTGTGCAAATGTGTTGTTGATTCACGTGAAATGATTAACGACACCATGTATCATCACAGATTGTATTATGTTAATTTTCCAAAATACTATACCTGTGCAAAGAATTGTATCTGAATCGAAAAACAAGAACAAAGGGGCCTAAAATAGAACCTTGGGGTATACCATGGTTGCAAACTTGTATGCTCAGTGTAATTCCAATTTCAACTATATAAATGCAGGGATTTTGTAATGTTTAGTACTGTTAAGTAAGCAGTAGTTCACCGTACAATATAGACCCAAAGTGCAGAACTAGAAAACCAAGCTTGGAAAAGCACTAAATCAACAACAAGACTTGGCAAGAAGACGAAAGAAGAACAGAAAAGAAATTTTTTAAACGACTGTATTTCAAAGCAAAACTCAGAACACACATAAGATATGATCTCATGCACAGTACATGTAGATTTGTGTGACAGGATACACCAAAAATATCATCTAGCATTAAAATTCTGGCTGGTTCGTTGAAGAATAACACAAGTAACAACAATAACTCATTCTGAAAATATGATTTAAAAATATTCAATAGTTAA
>JAOUQX010092758.1:0-10830 GCA_028566295.1 Liobagrus marginatus
CCGTCTCTATGGCCAGTGTGTGTGCGCTGAGTCTGTACTTTGTCAGTGTGGATCTGTGTTGGGGGTCAGTCACTGTGTTCACTGTGTTCTCTCTCTCTCGCTCTCTCTCTCGCTCTCTCTCTCTCTCTCTCTCAGTCATAGGAGAACAGGGTGGGAGGGAGTACGTCAGCGTGGGTTGGAGATAGACGGATTCGCAGAATGCCTCATCCGCCCCTCTGCCCAGAAATGATGCAGGATTTCGGATGGGAGAGAGAGAGAGAGAGAGAGAGAGAGATGGTAGGTTGGTGGGTCTGGGCGGTTATTACAGATTAAAGGAAAGACGGTGGTGTAAAGACCAAAGTTGTAAAACTCACCTCTAGCTTCAAATTGTTCAATTGAGCCTTTTTACGTGCTTTTACACTGTGTGCGTGTGTGTGTGTGTGTGTGTGTGTGTGTGTGTGTGTTTTCTTATACAAAGTTGCACAATTTGCTTTGACAATGGTGGTGAAGAAAGAAAGAAAGCAGTTATGTGGTTCAATATTGTTCTTAATCTGCCCCGTCACATGACAGTGTGCAGTAACTCACTGAATAAGTGGAATAAATGATGAGGATCTAATTGTATATCTTGAAGGAGTTCATCCTTCGTTAGTAAATCAAACACTGTGTGTGTTTCTAATAGGAGTATACAGTTAAAAAAAGTAATAAAAAAAATCATTGCTGTTTAAAAGAGTCGATACAAGAGAATGATTGAAAGGGAGACATGGAAGTAGAGTGGAGAATTAAAGACAGGGATAGCCAGAGAGACAGACAGAGAGACATACAGAGAGACACTCAGAATGAGACAGGGGAAACGGGGACAGATGATGTCTATGGGGGAGACAGAGATGAGGACACAGACAAAACATCGGAATGTGAATGATACAAAATGTTCAAACAGCTTAAAACAGATGCGATTGCTCACTATCACGCTCATACACCGACACACACACATATATACACACTTGTTTTGCTATCTTAGTGAGACATTCACTACGTTGACATTCAATGACATACTGGCATTCCATAGGCGTAATGGTTTTTATAGTGTACAAATTGTACATTTTTATTCCCCTACCCTACACCTACTCCTAAACCCTACCCTACACCTACTCCTAAACCTACACATCACACACAACATTCTGTATTTTTACACTTTTAATAAAACATTTTTATATGTTTTTAAATCTATTTACTTATGGGGACTCATGAAATGTCCTCATAAAACATGATTATGTCATAATACCAGTGTAATACCCATGTCATACAAATCGGTGTCCTCATAAATTCATGAATACAAGTTTACACTCCCACCCACACACACCACTCTCATCAGACACCAGATGTCTTTGAGTCTCATCCTAATGCATTATGATGTCATTAATAAGCAACACAAACTGATTGCGTTATGATTTCACACACACACATACACACACACACACAAAATGAACTACACATACACGTACAAATACAGAGCAATTATTAGAAATATTTTTAATTGATGTAATAGATTAGCATAACCCATGCGAATTATCAGATATTTATAAACCACGCTAACCTGTACCCCCCCCCACAGATTTGTATTGTCAGTGCTTCCTCACACCTCCGCACTGATTCCGGCGAATCACTATGCTAGCTGTCTTTTTAATAGTGTAAAATGTTTGAAGCAAGACATAACCGGTTCCAGCTAACAGCTTGCCTCTGCACATCCGCGGACGCTACAACAACAAGCCTGCCAAAAAAGTTCTATTTACACAACAGTCTCCGAAAGTAGCCGATCAACCGAGACACAACGCGTCATGCCATGATGCAAACTGCAAGAATAATCAAATCATCGTCCAGTTCCATTTTTGTGGTTTTTGACCCAAAAGATGCCACTGTGAAGCTAATAATCGTCATAGCAAACTCTTGGTACAGAATATTCTAAGAGGTGTGGCCTAAAGTTTGAAGCTAGACTTTAGCTAGGTACGAATGGTATCAATGTGTTTCTGAGGCGACATGTGGTACTAATTTGAAGTAGAAATATCATCCATTTTCAGTTTAGTGCATAAAACGAACAAGAATTATCGTCACTTTGGTTAATATTTATACTGCATAAATGTTAATATGTATATAGGATGGATTTTAGCTGTTTATAGCCAGACATTCCTTTTTTCTTCTTTGCTATCAGTATTGAATGTGCTCCTTCCTATTACACACACACACTCACACACACTCACACACACACACACACACACACACACACACACACACACAAAAAAGAAGAACCGGGCCAATGTTTGTAGTAGCACATAAGCCTGTAAGTGATCTTATTTATGTTTATTTTAATACATTCTGTGTATTTTTGGAGTGTGAGAAGTGCAGCAGTGTATGTAGATGTGTCTGTGTGTGTGTAAAACAGAATAGACACTTTTACTGTCATTTCAGGTATAGCACAAAAGGCTCCCAAACTGTGGAACTGTTGATCATTTTTAGCATGAATTTGTAAAGGAACAATTGTGTTTCAAATTGTCCGCAAATTAAAACAGTTCAATCAGCTGTTATACTGACAAATGTAAAACCTTGAATATGGAATTTATTTCTAAACAAAAATAAACACATCTCTCACTGAAACTACTGACCAAGCAAAGTAGCATGGTTCCTGTTAAACTAAACACAAGATACAAATTTATAAACAGCAAAACAGCCATTCAGCAGACCCGCATACACACACAGACACACACACACGCACAAACACACACACACACACACACACACACACAGCAACGAATCAATAAGAATTGAGTGGAAAATCAAATCAAAGTGAAACAAAGTCGAACATTGTTTAAGACAACAGATCGAAGAGCATAATCTCAACAGAATGTTGTGTAAAAAGATCCACTCGTACATAGCAGGTCCTATGTTCAGTGGAAACTCAAAGCAAGAATCCACATCATTCAAGAAGAACCAGTTTCATTAAATCGGACAGACTGAAAATTAAAGCTACGACAAAAAATTATTGGAACGTTTGACCCAGATCCAAATCCCAACTGTATCCCAAATCTAAACCACAGAAGCCCGGAGTTACATCACACATAACCCAAGTAATAGTAATTTCTACTAAAAAATGATTACTAAAAATAATCAGCTCCAAAACTGTAAGATATTAAATTATTTAATGTGCAGTTTAGTGTTGCTTGCTGTTATAAATGCTAATAAAACCATTTGGTAGCTTTACACTATTTTGTTGTCTTAAATTTAATCAGTCAGTTTGTCTTCAGTCATCAGTATACAGGAAGCGCTGCCTGATTTTCTTTAATGATTTCTGTTTACTTTCTAATAAAAGGAGTAGTTAGTGTTAGCTGTTATGTGTTATTCATTTCCCATTAATTAATTAATTTGTCATATTTCCCATTGATTGTTCAACTTACAATTAAAACATTTAAACTGTTTGTTATTGTCACGCCCAAGGACTATGGCCAGGCCGGCCTCCAGAGGGCGGCGTAGAGGAACCTGGGAAAACGGGCGTGGAATGTATGTGTCTGTGTGTGTGTTAATCCCACTCAGGCTGCGGCACAATCACACACACCTGCACACAATCACCACTATCACACATGGGATTAATGGGTCCTCACCTCTGGGTTGATCATTGTCAGTCTCACTGCACTGCATGTTCGTGTCCTGAAAGGGTGTTTGTTGTTTTGTGTTTAAAAGTATTAATAAAGAAGCACAATGTTCTTGTAACATCACGAGGCCACTCACCGGAGCATTAGTTCACTTCCGGTTCGCAGTGACGTCACTTCCGGTTTAAGATGGCGCCGCGATGTTCTACTTCCGGGGCAGGGTGTATATAAGGAGCACCTCTGCCCCTAATACAACGCTAACTATTGTTTTGCGAACATACCAAGCGACTCTATGTGATTATTTTCCCCTTTTGTCAAACCCAGGACTTGTGCACTTTTCACGTGGATTTCCTCCAAGCACCCAAGTACTAAGGAACGGTTTTTGTTCACGTTACGTGTGTTACACGACAACTCTCCCAGCACACTCTGCCTGACTTCCTCTGCTGCATTTGGATCCAACTCTTCCAGCCAACGTTCACCCAGGCCAAGCCTGAGGTGCGGCGTGACAGTTCTCTGCACCTGTGTCTCAGAGAACAGTTCTCTGTTCTGTGCACCTGTGTCGTGGAGGCAAATGCAGAGGCAACAGACCAGGTAGGATCGGATCCATGTGCAGAGGTTTATTAATCCCACAGAAACGTTTAAACGTGAACAAAAGCTAGGACGTGGTATACTATAGACAAAAACGATAAACATGAAACTAGACTATAAACAAAAACGATAAACATGAAACTAGACTTGGTGAAGCAGACACAATAGCTAACATGAACAAGGCTTGACTAACTAACATACATGGACAAGGTTTGGTAAAGCTAGTAAACATAAACGAGGTTTTGGCAAACATGCATACAGACGTATAATACTTCGCCCAGAACACAAGAAACACATGGCTTATATACCCAACAAAACAGGAAGTGCTAAGACAGGAAATGGTGACACAGGAACAGGAAGTGTGCAGTGTTCATGGTGCAAGTGAGATCGCCCTCTAGCAGAGGGAGTCCGGAACCGATGCTACACATCTCATCGTTTGTGGTATGTGGGCCGGATTTGGCCAGTGGACCGAGGAGTATACCGGGCTGAAACTTAAGCCGTTATGTGATGAATTTTGCTATCTGAGTACAGGTTATATTGTGTCATTGAAACTACAAAACAACCACATTATGTTGACTTGAGGATATATTTTATTTGGGAATATTTAGTGTTATGGGTTAGGGTAGATAACAGAT
The DNA here is from genome assembly GCA_028566295.1 of Liobagrus marginatus. Classification (NCBI taxonomy): domain Eukaryota; kingdom Metazoa; phylum Chordata; class Actinopteri; order Siluriformes; family Amblycipitidae; genus Liobagrus; species Liobagrus marginatus. Next base: position 4,841 of record JAOUQX010092758.1, read on the forward strand.
AGCAACAAATACAGACAGAAAGTGAAATACGGAAAGCATTTCCACATGGTTACATCTAAAGCAGGAACAAGAGCAGGATATGATCCTTTACTACTTTCTGTATCCTCACTGCACTGGTTAGTAGTTTAGAAATAATATGGCAGAAAGCTACAGAAATCCTCACAACACACCAAAGCTACAGAATTAGTGATAGTGAACACTATAAGGCACTAATATTGGGATAGAAGCAGAAGTAAAAGCATTTGTAGGTTGAGACATTGCTGGAATGTCGGAGTTTGTGTTTGCCGGAGATTAAAGCATGCAGGAAGTTCCTCTGAAGGATCGTGGCTGTTGAGGTTATTTCGGTTTGTCCGGTATGAAGCAGCGTCCATAAAACAATAATGCATGCAGTAGGATAGTGCTGTCCTCTCCTCTTATTCCCCTTCATTCACTTTGCTGTCGAAAGTGCCCTGGCCTTTGTATGCACCCACATAGCCACTGGTATCAGGGATTTCCTCTCTTCCTGCTTTGCCTTTTCCCTTTCCCGTCTGGTCGAAGCGTTCCTTGTGGGATCCGGTGTATTTACTGCTGTCTGTCAATCGATCCACGGCTCCTGCCTTTGCCACTTTCTAGATACATAGACACAGAGTGGTAAACACATGGACTGTTGGTTGACAATACACTCAAGTGTTGGTTCATTAACAGTTATGAGATCCTCACCGTGATGCCCATGTTAGCTGGCTCTTTGCCCATGATGAGGCCATAAAGGAGTTGCTGGGCCTCTTCCTGGCTCTTGCCTTTGAAGCGCTTTGGAGCCAACTCTGTCAGAGCCTGGGTAAACTGATCAAATGTAATCACACGTGCCGACTTGGCTCTAAAACACATGCACACATAAAAATCTCAGATATTTGAATTTAATTCCCATTCTAAATTTCTTCTCAATTCATTCCCTGGCAAGTTGCATTTGCTAAATGGGAAAGTGGCATGAGATCTGGCAACCTGGACAGGAATACAGAGTGTCAAAGGTTAACTGAAAATACTTCAGAAGAACATTGCATTCCTTAATCTGTACAGTGGAACCTTCCATAACGAGTAATTCGCATAACGAGGCAAAAAATTTGTGAAAAACTTGCTCCCTTAACGAGTGACATTTCGCATAACAAGTGATGGAGAAAGGGGAAGAATAAATAATAAGCTATTTTCGATTTCTTTATTTTTTTTTCCAAATCGAAATCGCATTCCAGGTTGTTACGATCCTTATAAGTATGTCATTTTATTTGAATGAACGTTAAAAATAAAAAAAAATGAATATTTTTTTCGCATGGAACGCATTATCGTGTTTTACATTGAATAATATGGGAAAATTTGTTTTGCTTAACGAGTGTTTCACATAACAAGCAAGATTCTGGAACGAATTATGCTCGTTATGAGAGAATGCGTTCCACTGTATATGTATAGATGCTCAAAGATGCTTGCAATTAGCCAACATGAGTCTGTTCAACAACAGATACCACAGTGTTAAAGTTCCGGAAACTGGTACTTCAAATATGGCCTGTTTTATGTTCATTTCAGGAAAAACGCACTTGACTTTGCTAAAGACGATGTCCACATCGGTGCCGGTGACGCCTTTCCCGTCGATCACCTTGCAATCCTTGCACAGCTTGGCAAAGTTCTTCCCGGTCATCTCCTTCCCCGTTGCTTTGGTGTCTCCGTGCATTGCAAACTTCTTGAACGCCGTTTCAACGTCCGACAAAGACACTGATCCGGAACCTTCCGCCATCCTTCTGGAAAATATGGGTTACGGTTAGTGCAATCATGACAAGGACTTCCCAAAAAAATTTTACGTTTAAAGAAATAACATTACCTACATTTATTTGTAAAAAAAAAAAAATATAAAAAGATGAATATATAGATTGTATGATTGTAGATGGAAATCTTTACCTAACTAGCATAAGTCGATGAAATCTTCACTGTGAAACATTTGACAGGAGAAATGACACAAAAAGATTGAGAATATGAACATTTCAGTCATGTTTTGGTGTAGTACTGAGGAAAATAAATACGGGTTCTAACTTAAGTTAACACCATAAATGGACTTTTTTTTTAGCATTGACTGCTAACTGCTAACCAGACGCCTGTGTAACGTAGGCGCAGAGAGAGTAGGATCCATGTGCAGAGGTGTTTATTTGGCAGACAACAAACAGTGATTCCAGAAGAACAATAGTCAGAATAACAAACGTGCTAACGTGGCTAACACTAGTTATATATATATACACTATAACGGCTAACAAGATACCGGCTAGCACACAGAGACTATGACTTGGCATGAACAGCTTTTAGCAAATACTGACGAACAGTCATTTAAACAGACAAACAATACCTTGCCCTGAACAATGGCAAACACATGGTTTATATACACTCTAGACAGGAAGTGCACAGACAGGAAGTGATGTGGCAGCAAGTGATGTGACAGGAAGTGATGTGGCAGTGAGTTGTGTCCATTGTTCAGTTGCGTGCTCCCGCTACATTGGGAGTATGGTACTGACGTTACAGTCTGTAACTTCTTATATATTGAAAAACATTCAAATTAGGTCAAATCATATGACCTCTGTGCAAATAGGAAGTCTTGACTGATTGGCTAATTATTGAAAAAAGACACTGTAATTATATTTTGATGCACTTTACCATAGATCATAGATTCTGAGATCAAATTGCTAAATCTTGACTTCAGAATTACACTAGACGTGTGTGCATGTAACACACGGTTGCTCCAAGCCCATAAACTTTCATTCATTCAGTTCTAATGAAATTGACTTGCTGATGGATGCAATGAAATTTCATTTGACAGTCACTCACGCTAAAAGCACTTTAATTCGAGCGTCCACCATGGTTTAGGACTCGCCTGCTCTCACACAAATCACTGCACTCCCAATTGGCCACAGCAGAGACTATATATAGACTCACAATAGTGAATACTTAAATGTTACCTATAATTATTTTATTTATAATAATGTTCAGTTTATTCCATTGAGGCCGTGTTCAATGTATTTCATGTTGCATTTTTCATTTTGGTTTTTGCAGTATTTCATTAACACAACGAGAAGCTATGAATAGGGAATCTTTGGAGAATGAATCATTGAACGTTCTTTAATAAGATCTAAACGTGTTGGTGTCACTTAAAGGTAGCGTTGGCAATTTTAGGGAGGCTAACAAGACCTGCCCTCCCTGCATAATCCCTTTCCAAAGCCACGCCTCCTCCAGGTATGAAGAGACTTTCTCTCTGAAATCTCATACCCTGCCTTGAATAACATCTAAACTGATCAGCGTTGCTTAATCTCCTAATTCATTCCTGTTCATTTTTGCATTTTATTCTTAAACCAATGAGATGATTCATCGCTTACATTACATAGCAACATTAATAAGACTTAGAGCTCAAGTGTCCAACTGCAGAATAAAATATCGGGCAGTAAACATGTTTTTGCTGATGGACTGCGATCGGTTTAAAAGGGAAATTGTACATTTGTATGGGTCAAGAATTGGGAACAAATTGTACATTTTATCCTGAAACTACAGCAGTGCATTTAATAAGCATAATAAATAAGATGTCCTACCTGTAAATTAGGAAGGATGCTCCTTATACTGTGATGCTTGCACAAGGATGCTGTGTGGGTGTGTGTATGTGTGTGTTTCTTCCTTCCTTTCCGTGATCTCCGTGTACGTATCTAGCCTGTGTGTGACGTAACCCGGAGAATGAGGAGAGAAGAGGAAGGGGGAGGAAGAGAGGAGGCACAGCCCAGCACAAAGCATGACATCATCGTCACGTCTTCCTTTTTTTTTCCATGCCATCGTTCTCTCCCGCTGTGTGCATCTCCATCTGTCTTTTGTTTTCATTGTCTTGATTTTCTCCTTCTTACTTCCTTACTTCTTTTTCACTGCTTTTGCCAGTGTTTTTTTGTTTGCTTATCTCATTTTCTCTCCATCTTTCTCTCTTCTGCCACACCCTATTTGGTTTTTGTTTTTAAGAAAAGGGCTGTCTGTCGATCATTTACACACAGACAAAGAGAGAGGAAGACAATGAGAGAGAGAGAGAGAGAGAGAGAGAGAGAGAGAGAGAGAGAGAGAGAGAGAATGAGAGAAAGGGGGGTTAGCATAAGATCTAGTACATGATAAAAGTTTAAAGAGTAATAAAAATACTATTTTATTTTTATGTATTTTAATGCTCAGTAAAAGCAGCTCAATAAATAATAGTGGGATTGTGATGGCTTTATTGTATTAAAATAAATTTTTTTAAAAAGGACTTCCACATATTGGTTACAGCAAATTTGTTCTTCCCCTAAATGGCGCTTGTAAAACTTGCCAACGCCCCAAAAGAAGGTAAAGATAAAAAGCTTAAATCACAGAGGTAGGACTTTAACTCAGAACCTCGACAGCGCAAGACAAACATACTCAACACTTAGCCATTAAACTCTGACCACCTTGGATTGAATCTCATTCTATTTTTTTTATTGATTTTAATTATTTTTATAGGCTGAAGTGCTGCAAATGGACATCAAATCAGCCAGCATCCCTACATAAACATTATCATGGTCTGTATCTGTGTCTGTGTATTGATCCTATAAGGCACTTTACTTATACAAACAACTGAGAGTCCAACACACGTCTCAGCACTTACGCAAAACAAACAGCTCACATTTTTAAAAGAGGGTTCCATTGAAATGTTTGTGGTTAGTGAAGGTCAAAGAATGGATACATCCATCGAAAGAACGAAAGAAAGAAGGAAAGTCCAAACTTAAAGCTGACGCATCTGCTCATCACACTGATTGCACGACTTGCATTCAAACACATGGATTATTTTGTCACATGTTCATGTTGATAATATGATTCTTAACTTAAGAAATCCATCGGCTATACAGTTAAAACAGCTTTAAGCCCTGATTTCTTGTACGGCTCTCTTGTAACTTGACTTGCTCTCTCTCCGTTGCTCAGAAAATGAATTAGAAGTCCACTTCAATAAATCCTCATCATCTGGCAGCAATGATTTGCCCCACTAAGTTAGCAAGACACAAAAGCAAGTTCTCAAACTGAAACCAGAGAGAAATAAAGTGGAAAAAGCACCATGTCCTGCTCTGGTCACTGTGGATCTGAAGCAAATCCCAGACAAACCAGATGTGAGAGGCAGGAATATGCCCGAAAAGGGCAGCATGCATCATACAATGGTTCACACCAAGTGACAATTTAGTGTAGTCAACTTTGCAACATTGCTGGAGTTAGATAGTTTGTTTTGTAAATGGAAAAAGCATTCATGTCAAAAGTATTGGTAAAAGGAACAATGCCTAAAGAAGGATTTTTATATATCTTAAGTGGATCTTTAAATCGCTGAATGAAAAATATGTACATTTATACTTCGAGATTTACGGTATATGCTTGAGATGTAATGTAAAGTAATGATTCCTTAAAATATCATGAGTGTCACGCCCATGGACGATATCTGGTTGGCCACTAGATGGCGGCACCGAGAACCTAATCCTAACCCTAACCCTAACTCCACTAGCCGACCGTCACAATGAGATGTCCCATTTGTTTTCTTTATTGCGTTCTCCTGAGTATGGCCTCTGTATAGCCCAAGCCAAAGCCAAAGTAGTTAGCTTTCTTAGCTAGTTAGTTAGATAGATTTTAATTAACGTGTGTGTTTGAGACAAAAGAAAGTCATTATATTACAAAACTTGTTTGTGCAAACTGACGAGATCCAATGTGTAATCAGTGTTGGACATGTTACTTTTTTTTTCTTCCCTTCTTAGGACTTCCTGGGACTTTCTTTTGCACACACATGCACAAATTGCACAGAATGTATACGTACACTGTATATTTATAGTATTTATTGTATATTATATCAGTATATTTTATTATTACTATTATTATTATTATATTGTATAATATTGTCACATACATATTGCATATAGATGTACATTTGTAATTGGTAATTACTGTACTTATTGTAAATAGTATTTATA
>JAOUQX010092897.1:0-10819 GCA_028566295.1 Liobagrus marginatus
CCCAGAACCAGAGCGTGCGTGTGACTCAGAGGATGAGTGGGAGAGCGATGGTGACTGGATGTCTGAGTCTGAATGGGGGTCAGATTCCGAGGACCTGAGCGTTCCAGATTCAGAGTGTTTGAGTGAGCCAGGGTGTGTGAGTGAGCCAGATTCAGGGTGTGTGGGTGAGCCAGATTCAGGGTGTGTGAGTGAGCCAGATTCAGGGTGTGTGAGTGTGTTAGACTCAGAGAGCGTGGGTGTGTTAGACTCAGAGAACGTGGGTGTGTTAGACTCAGAGAGTGTGGGTGTGGTAGAACCAGAGAGGGTGGCGAAGGAGTCAAGTGACGTGAATGAGTCAAGTGGCGTGAATGAGTCAAGTGGCGTGAATGAGTCGAGTGTCACGAGTGAATCAAGTGGTGTGAGTGAGTCAAGAGGGATGCCTATGCCAAGCAGTGTGGGTGTGTCCGAGCTAGTGAGGGTGTGCGATGAATTGCTCTCTCCACAGGCAGCCCAGCCTTCCCCCCCTCTCGGGGAGCCAGCAGCAGCACCAGGGAGAACGACCAAGCCCCGAATTCATCATGGCCTGGGGCCGCCTCGCCTACCAAGAGCCAGAGTGGCGTCCAGACGCCCGGGACCCCTGACGGAGGCCCCTGGCCCCCCCCCCCTGCGACAGGGACATTATTTTTTTGGTGGTTCATTGTGCGCACCCGGAGGTCGCGCTTTAAAGGTGGGGTAGCTGTAACATCCTCCGCGTCTGCTATACGCAGAGGGGCGTGGCCGGGACGGCAACCCGAGGGACGCTAAGACCCAGCGAGTGTTCATGTTATGTTGTTTGCCTTCGTTCATGTCATGTGCTTTATGTTAGACACCGGATGCTTAGATACTTCCTGCTGCTTAACTCAGACAAGACAGAATTGCTTGTTGTAACGTGGAAGCAGGCGCTTCACCAGGTTTTGTGTTTGTTCGTGGTGTGTTCGTGTTTGCTTTATGTCACATGTTCCACTGTGTCGCACACACACACTAGTTACCACGCCTGAGTTAATTATGCTTGTCATGCATTAGGTTAAAGCACGCACACCTGTGCCTAGTTTAAGTTAAGGGCTTCAATCCTTGTTAAAAGGGTTTCCTGACACGAGCTCCAGTGTAGCTCGTCATTCTTAGTAGCGAGGATGTTTGCTCGGTGTATGTTCATTTCAATAAAAGTGTTTTCCTTGCAAGCCTGCGATTGGGTCGTCACTCCTCTTCGAACCGGGTTTTCATCCAGCTCAGTGAGCCGATCGTTACACTTGTACAGAGGCCTCGCTTACTTCGATCCAACGGTGCAGGTTATTTGCTTGTACCTCAGGCTGCAAAGGCTACAGCAGGGGGCAGAGCTTTTTATTATAAAGTCCTGCAGTTTTGGAACAGACTCCCATTAGTGTTCGGGACTCAGACACAGTCTCAATGTTTAAGTCCAGGTTAAAAAAACATTTGATTAGTCAGGCTAATTAGGGTTATAAATAAAGAAATAGTTCTCTCTCAGGTAAAGGAGCAGATCAAGAGGATTCATGGGCATTGAGTCTTTTGGTGAACTGGGATGTCTGTATGCTGTCGTCCCCATTCTCTTCTGTCGCTGTGTTTTCCAGTGGAGGAGTGGCTGGCCACCTTAAGTTTCAAGAAGCCCTCATGTTCATGTCACCTTTTGGCTCTCTCCTTTTGGTTATGCTGTCATAGATAGTATTATTGCCAGAGTCCCTTGCTGCACGTTGCTTGCAGTGTAAATTGTACAATATTTACTTGTTACATGATAGTGTATGGTCACTGGATGGTGTCATACCTAATACTGGTTCGCTCTCTTTCTGTCTCTCTACTGAGTTATACGTGCTAATCCCGAGCTCCAAGTGTTCCTGGTTGTCTCAGACCTTCCTGAACCAAGCTGATGTGTTTCCTCTAGTTGGAGGTGATCACTGCTGCAGATGATGGACGGGTGTGCTAGGACGGTCGGTGACCGATTGGATTCTCAATCAGTGGACATTGATAGGTTTATAATGACCATTTCTGTGCTGAACCCGTAAACAACTTAGAATTCTGCTGATTAATGGACTGCTCAAAAGCTTCTAGTCAGACCTACACTGAACATACATTTTTTTAGACTGGACATCATCTATAATACACACTCCATTGTTACCCAGATGAGGATGGGTTTCTCCTTGAGTCTGGGTCCTCTCAAGGTCCTGTTCCTGACTGCAGTAGGATCGTAAAAACCTTCCCATCTCCTGATTGAGGCACTCGGCCTGTCCGTTTGCCTGGGGGTGATAAGCAGAGGTTAGACTTACATTAATGTTGAGGCACTTACAGAAGGCCCCCCATACCCGTGAGGTGAACTGGGGGCCCCGGTCCGTCACGATATCCTCCGGGAGCCCGTAAATCCTGAAACTTGTTCCAATAACACCTGAGCGGCCTACAAGGCCGAGGGCACCCCTCTGAGGGGGATTAAGTGACATGCTTTAGAAAAACGGTCAATTATTACCATGATCATAGATTAACCCTGGGAGCGGGGCAGGTCTACCAGGAAGTCAATGGCCACATGGGACCAGGGGTGGCAGGGTACAGGCAGGGGCTCCAGCAGGCCCGAGGGGGCGGAACGGGGGGTCCTGGCCTGAGCGCAGGGGTGACAAGCCTCCACAAACCTTCGACTGTCCTTGTTGAGGGAGGGCCACCAAAACGTCCGTTTGAGCAGGGCCTGGGTCCGGTTGATACCGGGGTGTCTGGAAGTGGGGTTACTGTGCACCCACTCCATGATCCTGGCCTGCAGGCTGGGGGGAACATATAGTCTGTCCGCGGGGCAGTCGGGGACTGGCGGACTCCTCTGTTGCGCTGCCCAGACTTCGTCCATGAGACCCCACCGCACTGGGGTGAGGATTATAGAGGGAGGGAGGATGGGCGGTGGATCTCCGTGTGAACTGGGGGGGTCATGGAGGTGGGACAGGGTGTCGGCCTTGGTGTTCTTGGAGCACAAACAGTAGGAGACTAAAAAACTTAAATCGGGTGAAAAAGAGGGCCCACCTGGCTTGTCGTGGGTTTAGGCGTTTTGCCTTCTGGATGTATTCTAGGTTTTTGTGGTCCGTCATAACCAGGACGGGGTGCTGCGCTCCCTCCAACCATTTCCTCCACTCCTCCAGGGCTGCCTTGATGGACAGAAGCTCCTTATTACCAATGTCAAAGTTGGCCTCAGCGAGTGTCAGTTTCCGGGAGAAATAAGCACAGGGGTGGAGCTTCGCTGGGGATCCGTGATGCTAGGAGAGCACCGCCCCAATGCCGCAGTCAGAGGCGTCGACTTCAACCATGAAGGGGAGGTCGGGCTTGGGGTGTTTCAGGACGGGGGCTGAGGTAAACAGGGACTTGAGGCGGGAGAAGGCCGCCTGTGCCGCGGCGGTCCATACTAGCTTCTTGGGGTAACCAGGCAGGAGGGAGGTGATGGGGCGGCCACTGAGCTGAAGCCCTGGATGAAACACCTGTAAAAATTTGCAAACCCTAGGAATCGCTGGAGCTGTCTCACCATTCTTGGGAGTGGCCAATTCAGAACGGCGGCTACCTTGGATTAATCCAGGAGCCCTGTCAACATGACATGGAATTCACACTTCTCGGCTTTGACATACAAACTATGTTCCTGGAGGCGGGTCAGGACGGTGCGCACATGGGTAACGTGGTCTTCAAGGGAGTCAGAGTAAATCAAGATGTCGTCGATGTACGCTATGATGAAGTGGTGGAGGTCATGAAAAACCTCATTGATAAAGGCTTGGAAGACGGAAGGGGCGCTGGTTAGGGAATATGGCATTACTAGGTATTCGTAGTGCCCAGTGGTGGTGGTAAAGGGCATCTTCCATTCGTCTCCCTCGAGGTTCCTGATTAAGTTGTAGGCGGAGCGGAGGTCAAGCTTGGTAAAATACCGGGCCCCTTGGAGCAATTCTAGGGCCGGAGGGATGAGGGTGCCGGTTTTTTACTGTGATAGCATTCAAGGCCCTGTAGTCGATGCAGGGGCGAAGCCCTCCGTCCTTTTTTCCCATGAAGAAGAAGCCTTAGGCCACCGGGGATGTAGATGGTCGGATGAACTTCTGTGCTAGCGCCTCTGTGACATAGTCCTCCATGGCTTGAGTTTCCGTGATCGATAGGGGGTACACCCATCCTCGGGGCAGTGAGACCCCCGGGAGGAGCTCGATGGCGCAATCCCAGGGCCGGTGTGGCGGCAGTTCGGCAGCCCCTTTTTCGCTGAAAACCTGGGCGAGTAAGGCGTATTCAGCAGGAACCCCCTGGAGTGGGGCGGGGTGAGGGCCGGTAGAGAGAAGTGAGGCCGAGACGCAGGGTTACAAATACATTAAACTTTAGAATTTTATTTAATCATCTTTATTCTTTAATCTACATGTTATATTTTCTGTGAAGCTGCTTTGGGACAGTGTCTATTGTTCAAAGTGCTATAGTAATAAATTGAATTGAATTGAATTAAATTAAATTGGGTGGATTTTAACACCGAGCACCAGGCCTGAGCAAACATGAACTTCCACTGACACTGCTCTGAGTATTAACCTAGCTAGCTGTTTAGCCTATTTAACCCTCTGGGGTCTGGGGGTGTTTTCAGGCCTAGTGAGATGTTTTTACATGCCCTAGTATTTGTGTTTATTTGAGCTTCTTATAACATACTATTCGCCAACATATATTTTATTTGTATTCAGCACAAGCTAAGCTACAATAACATGTGAGCAAAATTTATGCAAATATTTACATTTCATAAGAAAAAAATATTATGCAAAGGTTAGTGAGTTTTGCAATAAAAAATACGTTTGCTGAAATAATGGCATAAAATCTGTATTAAATCGTTTGTAATAAGAGATTTTAGTAATCAGTCATGTAGGCCTGAATGTTTACTTCAAAATGATGTGAAAACCATTGTACCACTATAATATTGCACTTTACACAATAATTTACACTTTGTAAGTGAGTTTTTGTTTCAGCACTGCTGTATGCGTGTTTATGTTAGTCATGAATATTTATGTGAGTCATGCCTAGGGAGACTAAAGCCCCTCCCCCACTAAGTAATCTTCCCCCATCGAGGTGAAATGCTGTGAAAGTAAAACTTTAGGTGACTGCACCTCTGCTTGGGTTATTTGTTTATGTTTAATATTTGTTTATGGTTTGACTTACAGAATTTAAAAATAGTCATTCTAAGCTTTACGTAGACATATGTTTTATGTTTGTGTGATAATTATTCAGTAAGTTCGAGTTCACTTTCCGACACGTTTCAGACTGGACTCCGCTAACAGAGGCACGGCAAAACTCGCATGCCGTTTTTATTTTTTATTTGGTGAAAAGCACAACATATTGTTTTATTGTGAATGTATATGAAAAAATCGAGGCTTCAAAGTTTTCATTGGTGTATTACACTGACCTGTATGATTTAAATCGAGGGACTATTTTTTGTGTCTTTTGCACTGCTAAAAAAAAAAAGTGAGCTCTTAGTGTGGGCGATAAGCCAGAGGGTTAAGGATATCAGTGTATACAGGTGATAGCCATGTGACCATGCTGAGGCTCTATGTGGTGGAGTGAGCTTTACTCTGTGGATGTGGTGGTAAATGGTAAAGCTCTGGGCCAATGATCAAAGCGTTGGGGGTTCAAGCCTCACACTAGGCAAGCTACCATCATTGGGTCCTTTAACAAGGCCCTTAACCTCAGTTGCTCCAGGGGTGCTGCATGTTCTGGCTGACCCTGGGGTCAGAGTCTTCAAATTCATAAGCTGGGATGTGAAAACATTTCACTGCATGTATGTGATAAGTAAGATCTGAATTTGATCTTTCCTGGAAAAAAGATGACCATCTAATAGAAAACCTTCTCTTCTTCCTTAATCACCATGAGGTTTGGTCCAAACTCAGAGCAAGGAGTAAAGCCTCACAGAACCGACGGACGGTAAACCAACTCTTTATCTCTGAGATGCAACTTCACCCAAACCCTCCAGAAAAGGAAGATCACTCTGCTGTGAGGGCATCAGACAGATGACGTGGACATAAAGTCTTAGACTCTGTCATTTCTCCGAAATCTAAAGTAAAAAAGAGAACATTACAGAGTCACGATTTCAGCCGGCCTCAGAAACCACAAACAACTGTATAGTTTAAAGAAAACAGTACCCCATAAATCAAACCGCCATCTAGAGAACAGCAAAGCATGTGTGTGTTTGTGTGTGTGTGTGTGTGCGTGCGTGCGTGCGTGCGTGCGTGCGTGCGTGCATGCGTGTGTGTGTGTATGTGTGTGTAGCTATAAGAACATGTGAGGACACTGTTTAGTTCTTATTGTTGTTTTATTAGAACTCCGAGGTGCAGGAATTCCTTCATGCTACTGTAATATAAATTTCACATCGATTAGTTACGGTTTCACCCCGAAGCTCATTATTTTCCTAAAACTGCACATTCAAAGATATTTATTCTTCTGATTCACAGCAGCTCTCCAAATTAAATTATTAATAATCCACACTAATAAGAAAAATCTCAGCTCAGCCATGTTCCTGAGAATCCGAAAAGAAGCACTCGCACTGGAGACTCCATACACAGGATATACACTGTGGATAGGATACTCTGGCAAGGAACTGGTCATTCCTATGAATGACCTGTTACTATTGGAACAACAGCATATCAGAGCAAATGCGATATTATAAACCTGTGCTACTGTCAGACCTGTTGTTCTAAAGACTTTATCAGCTGACAACCAAGACTAAATCACCTGATCACCTGACCAGCAATTGGAGGCTTTATCTCTCTCTGCCTGTCTCTCGCTCTTCAGTATTTTACTCCTCTCAGTGTAATTATATTCCTCAGCATGTAGAAAGAGAAACAGATGCCGTTGAGTTCGGCGCTGCTCCTCATCATGATGTGGTCGGTGTACATGGTTTGTACTTGGTGTGTTTATCTACCAGAGGAACGTGTATTGGAACCGCTTGAAAGCCACATCAATGCTCTCTGGATCTGGCTGCTGTTTGACAGCATGGCTCGGATTATTTCACCCTCCACGTTATCCTCGCTTCCTGAGACAATCAGAGTCATAGAAAATGAAAGTTACAATATGGTGTTCTATTTGTTTTATTTTTACTGTTATTGAACCACACAACTAGAATGTTTTCTGCCTTTACCCTTCAGAGCTCTTCTTTAATCCCACACAGACTCTCTTTATTTCTTCATATGTTTTATTCGAGTTTAATGGGACTCATGTGTTTGATGCACCACACTGCCTTTGTCTCGACATATAGGACAAATCCTCGCCCAGCAGAGACCCTAATCGCTCACGCATGCAGCTGGTGACACACACCTGGCACTAATCAGCCAAACGGTACTTAAACCGGCACACCCCAGACAATGGCGGGAAGTATTGTGTCCGTGTGACTTACCTGGCTTTACACACACACGAGCATCCTCAAACACTTGTAAATAAATGACTGCTTATGGATCCACTCCTCCCTGGCTTGTCATTACAGAATACTTCGCTGAACATGGACCCAGCAGCAATTGCCCAACAGTTGGTAGCTCAACTCAGCCGGCTCAACACGATCACGGAGGAGCTCACTCGCACCATGCAGAAACTGTGGTAGAACGCTTCTCTGCCCACGACATTGGCTGTCATGCCGCCGCCAGCTCAACAACGGCAGGCCGCCTTACCTCACCTTGCCTTTCCGGAGAAATTCAGTGGTGACCCAGCACAGTGACGAGGCTTCGTCATGCAGTGAGAACTCTTTCTCATGCAGCAAGCTCTGCTATATCTCACCGAGGAGAGCTGAATCGCACAGGTATGCACCCTGTTCTCGGACAAAGCACTATAGTGGGCTACAGCAGTGTGGTCGAGGCCAGGCAGGGCACATATCCCTTTGGCCGAGTTCCTTCAACCACTCGGTGACAGGCAAAGACCCCGTCGAGCAGCTATTCGATCTACACCAGGGGCGTGCAACGGCAGCAGAGTATGTACTTGGACTTCCGCACTTGACGCACTTGACGTGTGGTGTCTAGTGGGGCAGAATACCTGGGTTCAAAACTGCATTTTGCCGCAGACTTATGGTGGAGCTCCACACCGAATTCGTGAAGGGAAAAACGCTTGATCAGTTCATTGTGCTCCCCATCCAGATTGACAAGCTAATTCGTGTGCGCTGGTCTATGCAGGCCTGCGCTCCTGTGCTACAGCTCCCGAGCAGAGGACCCTGAGCCCATGCAAGTGAGCCACATGCACCACCCATTTCCAGACCATCGGTGGCATGCAAGGGAGAGGAAGTACAGGAAGAGGAAGTTCTGCAGAAGTACAGAGCAGGTCGAGGTGGCCAAAATTGTCCGGAGCAGCCACCTCCTAGTGCATCAGAGTAGGTGAGTCAGAAACGCCAATATCTCTCCTTACCTGATCGCTTCCTCATCCTGGTGTGCTTAGAGATGCCTCACCAGAGGACAGCCAGGGCGTTGACACTGCTAGATTCTCGAGTGGCAGCAAATTTCATAAACATCACATTTGCGAGAACTCTAGGCATAGCACTGACACCCTGTATTTTTACCTTGGCAGTGGCAGCACTAGATGGCATGTGAGCTGGTGGGCCCCGAGCATCAGGAGCTTATCACCTGCTATGCCATCAGCACCCCGTACAATCCCATTATTTTAGACCTCTCCTGGCTTCTGCTCCATGACCCATGCATCTCCTGGTGCACAGGGAGAATCACTCGCTGGCAGAAACAATTCAATGGGCGGTGCATGTTGATGACAGTGGCAGCACACATGGTACTAACCAGCACATCTACCTTGGGCCTCTCCCAGGTAGCTCCCAGGTAGCTCCCAGATAGCTCCCAGGCGAGTATGCAGATCTACCAGAGGTATTCAGCAAAAGCAGTCTACATGCCTACCGCCCCATCGGCCGTACGACTGTATGACGTACGGCCTGTATTGACTGGGTGTCCGGGGCCACCATGCCGAGGAGCCGCATGTTCCCGTTCTCAGAGCCAGAGACTACCGCCATGTGGGAGTATATTCAAGAGGAGCTCGCAAAGGGATTCATCCATCCTTCTACCTCTGGCGGGGTTCTTCTTCATGAAAAAAAGGACAGGAACCTATAGTCCTGCATTGATTACTGAGGGTTGAACAAAGTTACTGTGCAGTATAGGTACCCCTTGCCCCTTGTGCCTGCGGTGCTGGAGCATCTGCGGTGTGCACACCTCTACACCAAACTCGATTTATGCAGCACGTATAACCTCATCCAGATTAAGGAGATGAGTGGAAAACGGCCTTCTCTATCACTAACAGGCACTATGAATGCCACGTAATGCCTACCTTACCTTCAGTCAGGTGGCGGCGCCGCTCACAGCAACAGTTTTTAAAAACTAAAAACATGTAGAGCCTCTGTGAAGCATAGAAAATACCCTGAAGAACCTGTGTAGTGTGCAGTGCTGGCATGTATAGTGGGTATTGTGTGGTACTGGTGTGTGTGTGTAGTGCGTGTCATTCTGTTTTGTAGCTGAAGGTCCTGGTGAAGGTCCCGTTTTCCTCAGTAGAACACTTTCAATAGAATGTGACTTAGGCCTCTGCAGAAAATCTGTTTTTACAAAGCAGCTGACACACCATCTGGAAACGATCAGAGCATCCTGAGGCCCCGCACAAGCGTGAGTGTGTGTGTGTGTGTGTGTGTGAGTTAAAATCAGATAAGCGTGAGTCAGGGTTCTTATTTTAGTAGTGCTGCAATGTTCAGCAGGAGTGTGTTTGTGCTCGGATTTTTTTCAGCTCTGATTTTTTAGGGGAACAGAATTTCCTGGAATTTTGATTTGTTTCTCTTCAGTAGTATTTCACAGGGACGCCATTTGCACCGTTTCCTCTCCCAAAACTTTCCTGAACCACTTTCTAAGACAGAATAATGTTGTCCGATGTCTGAACAGAACCTCGAGCTGGAAATTATGTATATTTTTGTTTGCTGGTGTTTAGTCTTGAGGCGTTAAAGCCGAGTCTGTCCTCTGCTCAGCTCTGAGCTAACTGCTAACAGATGATCCAGGATGAGAGCGAGACACAAATATACACACCATCACTCACTCCAGAACTGACACACACACACACACTTACT
This sequence comes from Liobagrus marginatus, assembly GCA_028566295.1. Classification (NCBI taxonomy): domain Eukaryota; kingdom Metazoa; phylum Chordata; class Actinopteri; order Siluriformes; family Amblycipitidae; genus Liobagrus; species Liobagrus marginatus. Next base: position 10,076 of record JAOUQX010092897.1, read on the forward strand.
TGTTTTCTATATTAGTGTGTGCATTCCATAGGCATAATGTTTTTAAAAAAATGGTTTTATTGTATATAACTGTATATAATATAACTGTACATTATATCCCCCTTTATTACACTTTTAATAAAACATTGTTTTATTTACTATGCTTTTAAACCTATTTCACTTATGGGAACTCATGAAATCTCCTCATAACACATGCATATGTTGTAATACCAGTGTAATACCCACATCATTACACAAATTTGTGTACTCATAAATTCATGAAACAATTCACACACACAAAGAAGAACACGAAGCGCTCTAGCTTGGCTTAGCTTTATTTTGGGCACAGCGGATCTCCTAAGTGAGGGCAAGTGTGCTTAAATTCCAGCTTGATCAGGTGCTCATGGTTCTCCGGTGTTCTCTGTCGTCTCCTTCATATATCATTAAGCTGTTGTAAGGGGACACCAGAGTATACTAAGGATGATTATTTCCTCAGGAACCGTATCGTCACACACTCGTACTTTATTCAAGTCGAACACTAGAGCTGAAGATGTTTGGAGACATTTGGGAATGGTATTGTTTGTTGCTGCTTCTATCTGCTCGTGACTCCGTGCTATTTGGGTATAAAGTTGCTCCAGAGCAGAACTCAGAGAGTTGATCATCTGTGGTTAAATGTTTTCACTGTGATTGACTCGAGTTTCCTGAGCTGCCAAAAACAAAAACACACACACACACACACACACACACACACACACACACACACAC
>JAOUQX010092933.1:0-10810 GCA_028566295.1 Liobagrus marginatus
TCACCCATACGGGGGGTGAATCCATAGCCCGCCCGCAGCTCGAACGCAGAGAAAGTTTTGCATGCACTAAAAATGCTTCTGCGTGCTCCCAAATCCGTACGGAGGCGGTACTCACCACGCACGGATCAATGAATTTGGCCCACGTTTTTGCACGTAGACAGCACGCACTTGCAAGTACGGCGGGTTGTGACCGAGGCTTTAGAGTTAAAAGTTAAAGTTTAATGAATACATTTTTTAAAGTCAGTTTTTCAACCACTTTTCTCCTTTTCTAAACTTTTGTTTTTAATTGCACACATTCTTGTTTTGTTTGCAACATGTGTATTTAAAAAAAATAATAATAATCTGATTCAAATGTATTCTTGTTTCTCGATGTTAATTACCCCTCTTTCTCTTAATGTATCTTATCATTAAGAATAGTCTTTCGCAGTAGTCGTAATACCAGAACCACCAGTACATTTATGCCAGTGCTTCTGTCCAACCTTATTACTCTCATCATGAACAAGACCGAATATACACCCTGTCATAAAAGACCTCACACTGGTACATTGCCGCTTCCAAAGATCGAAAGATACAATTGCTTGTTCGGGGTAATTATGCCGTTATTTGAGTTATTCATAGCACTGCCATGTTTGATTTTATCTTCTCTGTTCCCTTTTCTCTCTTGTCCAGGAGGACATGCGTCTGGTGATATGCCAGCAAGTGCAGCAGCAAGTACAAGAAAGGCATAAAGAAAAGATTGAATCGCCTCTGCAAAGAAACGTTCGCACAAGCAGGTCTTTCCATTTAACAAAAGAGGATGGGAAGAAGAGCTTCTTTTCTTCCTTGTTTAAAGGGGATTAAAAAAGATGACTGAGGACACGGAAAAACATATTTGGACGTACTACTGAAAGGATTTAGAAATTACTGAAGAAACAAGGACACAAAATTGCTGAAAGAACAAGAAACTACTGAAAGGGCATTAAACTACTAAAAAGAAGAGGGCTAGGACACAACTATAAGGATGAGTTGGAGCACACAAATGGCTCAAAGGAAAGGCAAGCGACACAATGAAGTGAAAGATCTGACGAAACGGTTCAAGGAAATGGATAAGAACTAAAATGACAACTAAAAGGATAATTAAAATAAACTGTAAATAATATAAAACAGGTCAAATGTTGTACTATTTCATGCATATTTATTTTGTGTGTTCCTTCTTGGTGTACAAAATGACGTGTTTATTTTAAAATCAATGTTAATAAATTTCTTCTATTCAAAAATGAAATCTTTTTTTCAGGCTTTCTGTGAAAGCATAAATATTTCAGAAAATCCTGACCCTTCATAGAACCCTGGATTAACAATATCGTACAAAAATCGCTTTCTGTTAAAGACTTCTCTCTTAAAGTATTCACAACCCTTCATATTAACACCACTTTTACGGCTGTAAGGTAAAGACTAAAAGCGCCCTGTGTAGGAAAAGGTCAAAGTACACCACAAGGGGGTGCTATAACTCTCATTCTAGGCACTCGCAGTACATTTGTACATCTCAAAAGCGCCCTCAAAAATGTAATTTGGTTTTATCCCACTTTTTTTTTTCAAATCCTGGTCTAGAAACACCTTTTTTGTATGCATGTTTTTGTTTTACCTTAATTAGCTACTCTGCAGTTCCCTGAGTTGACTTTGGTGTTTAGTAAAGCATTAATTAAAATGATTGTTTTCCTTGTAGCATTGTTGCTCCTTTTCAAATGTTCTATTTAGTAACCTTTTGGTACCACCCAAAGCTACATACTTTAGATGGATTGTAAGTGCAAGTACAAAAAAGGCTCCTGTAGGAGTTTTACAAAATATACACATACTGTATACAAAATATTGTACACGTCATTCTTTAGCTTTGTCGTAACATATAGCATGGGTCAGGTCTGGGCTCATAGTTGCTTCCGTAAACAACATCAGAGCCCAGACTGTCCGTCTCTGCTTTAGAGGAATCCGTTGGCTCAAAATAAGAAGTGGTACTGGAGTTTTCATCAAATCTGTCTAATAAAGCATCAAACATGTTTCCGATCTCTGTATGTTGGTTAATGTCTGAAATAGAGATCATTCTCTGTGTCAAGCCAGAAAAAAGACATTCCGTCTCTGTCAGACATTTCTCACTTTCCTCCATCTTTGCAGCTGTACTGTAAAAATCTGTGACTGGAGGCATTTCCTGATCACTTTCCTTGATTTTTTCATCTGACCCATGCATAACACATTTTCTTTGGAAGTATCCCTGGGATGAGTTTTCCTCCATTTCGGTATCCAAAGCTATGCATTCATCTATAAAAATCAGTGAAAGTGGAGCAGTTCTGTGTTCCTCAGAGTTAAATGTTGGGACCAATCCATTTAATGCTCTGATGTGCTGCAAAGGGACACAAGAAGTAACAGACATCTTTTATTTACTAAGCTGCTATAATGTTAATTTTGATTATGGAAAATTCCATTAGTAACGTCACACTAAATGATCTGTCATTATTTACTATACGCTGTATACTATATGTAAAATAATTTATAGAATTTCTGAACATACCAGAGCTTTGGGATTAGAGTTGATCCTTTGTGGCTTCACGCAGCAGTAAATTATAATAATCAAACCAACTATAGCTGGAATGAACAGCAATAAAAGAACCCCCAGGCTGACCACCTGTGATTTTCCTTCTGGAAAATGAAAGAAGTAAAAAATCATTAGGAATAGACAGATAAGACCATAATATAATGTTTGACAATATTTATTTATTTATACGCTGTGACAATTAGCGATATGATTTTTTTTAGACCTGTAATGGGAATTACATTGTTTAAATGAACAAATTAAGTTTTATTTATATGTCTGGCAGGCAGTTAAGTTTGAGCTAACTATTGTGTGCATGTGAGAGCACAATAAAATGTTCTAGATAAAGGAGAAAAGGGTCAGAGAGGGATTTAGAAATGGAGGTTTATTACTTGTTCCTGGTTGTGTTAAGGAGATACACAGGAGGCTGGTAGAGGGTAGAACCGACAGACAGAAGTGAGTTTAAACGGTCCAGCTGCAAGATCGTTTCCTAGATAGCGCTACGTCTTAAACCTTTTGATCCACCCCTAACACTCCCTCTCACAGGTTGGCTGAGGATATCAGCCACCCGAGACAGACAGCTATTCGAAATTGTCCGAAATGTTATGCTGAAGCTGTACATTTTAGGATAGTTTCTTATTGCCGGCAATAAAGAAAATATTCCTGTTTGACTAACGTTTCCATCTCTCTCCAAGGTGATTTATTTATGAATAGGTACATTTCCAATACAGACCTGATACTGATATTGATTATTTGCTTGTTTTTGATCGACTTGCAGAACCAATAATTATTTATTTTACTTATTATACAGCAATACTGAACTGTACAACCTTTTCTTTTTATAACACTGTACATACTGTAATGTTATTAGATTTCAAACAAAATATCTTCACATCAATATACCGTAAATAGTAGTCTGCGACTAAAAGAAAAATAAATGAATAAAGTGCACCATCATTAAAGGTGTCTTTGTTAGAATAAAGAACAGAAAAACATTCATTCATTTTCTACTGCTTATTCTGTGCAGCGTCCTGGGGGTGCTGGAGCCTATTCCAGCAAATTTAGGCTTAAAGTGTTTGTAGTATCTAGTCTGTTTACATCTATTGAAAGAACTGGTGTGATGGTGACCAAAACGTGAACATGGTCAGCCAGACAGGTTAAAATGTGGTAAGGCTAGGATAAAAATGCCAGATCCTACTGGAAATAAGATAAAAATGTAAAATTATCCTATTCAGGGTTGCGAGGGCACTGGAGTCTATACCAGCTAGCTTAGGGTGTGAGGCGGTGTACACACTGTACAATTGCGTTCGCGGTGCTAACACGGAAAAACCGACAACCAATCACACTCGCATTAACTCCTACGGACAATTTAGAGTAGCCAATTCACCTGGCTATGGTGAAAACCGATGCAAGCACAGGGAGAATATACAAAACTCCATACAGAAAGACCCTGGGCAGGAATCAAACCCATGACTTTCTTGCTGTGAGGCAGTTAGCCAGTTTAACATGCCACCCTATATATCCATCATTATAGAAAAACAATTAAAAAAATCTAAACAAACTGATTTGGCTTAATACTTTCAGCAAATCTAGGTAGTGCAGTGCATTATTTATTTTGATATTTGATATGTAAAATGAAGTATACAATTTAAGCAAATCCAGTTACTTCATCTGTAAGTGTTGACGTGGCTCACCCTAAGTGGCAACAACAGCACATAAATGTGATGCTGTAATGGTCATGTTGCATGCAATTCTCAAAATGTGCATATCATGGATCCAATGTTACAAAACTGATAATCAATAATTAAAAAGGTTTATATATCTGGAAATAGTTCTTTATCAGCCGAGCCATAGTGACAATACCGTCTAAGCGTTTTAAACCTCTGGGGTCGGCCTTCTTGCCCGCGATAAGAGCAAAGTTTTTTTATCGGTGCAAAAGACACAAAAAATACTCCCTCGATTTAAATCATACAGATACGTGCAATATACCAATTAAAAGTTTGAAGTGTCTTTTTTTTTTGTTTACACACAATAAAAACAATACGTTTTGCTTTTCACCAAATAAAAAATAAAAAGGGCATGTGCGTTTTGCTGTGTCTCTGTTAGCGATGTCCAGTCTGAAACGCGTCGGACAGTGATCTGTAACTTACTGAATAATTATCACACACATAAAACCGAAGTTAAATTAAACCGAAAACAAATATTCTCAGTTTATGTAATCTGTATGAAACCAAGGCGAGGTGTGCTCTTGAGCCGTTTACTTCATTATCTTTAATGCAGTGTGGTAGCCCCGCCTCCAGCACTATTCACATGCTAAATCGTTTAGGCTTCGCATGAGTAGCAGTGTGAAGAATCAATGCGAGTCATTTCTGCTGCTTTACAGCATTCCACTTTGATGGGGGAAGATTAGTTAGTGGGGAGTGTCTTTAGTCTCCCCAGGCATGAATCACATAAATATTCATGACTAACATAAACATGCATACAGCAGTGCTGACACAAAAAGTCACTTACAAAGTGTAACTCATTATGTTGTTGTTTTTGAATTAGTGGTTAGAATGGTTTTCACATCATTTTGAAGTAAACATTCAGGCCTACATGACTGATTACTCAAATCTCTTATTACAAACTATTCAATACATGTTTTATGGCCTTATTTCAGTAAATATTTCAGTGGTTCGGCTTCATTTTTATAGTTTCTACAGTTATGCATTGATGACGCATGCTTACTCACACTTGCAAACTCATTTCACACTCAAGATCAAACCAAAGTCTGTTACTTTGCATTCACCTTTTTAATGTGTCATGCACTCAAACAAACCAATTAAATATACTTTTAGCAAAACGAAAGTGTGCAGTTCATACCACTGTGATCGTGATGCAGGAAAACACACATAGTGGCATTGTTGCTTTTGGGCCCCTCTACTGTAATGAAGGCTGAAGCATTGATGCAGTATTTTCCAGATGGCAGATTCACAAAGCTGGAAGACGATGTAGTTATATTTTGTGCAATATGCTTCTAGGGAAATAAAGTAAGCAAAATGTGACAATCCTGCTTATTAAATACTGTACGCTATAATGCTTTTGTTTTGTTGACACTCCTTTTAGATTTTTTTCTACTAACAATTAATGTTGTAATTGATCTAATTAATATATACACCAATCAGGCATAACATTATGACCACTGGCAGGTGAAGCAAAAATAACACTGATTATCTCTTCATCACAGCACCCGTTAGCAGGTGGGATATATTACCGTTAGCGAGTAGGATATGTTAGGGTCTGGTATATATTAGCCTTAGGGATATGTTACCGTTAGAGTGTGGAATATGTTACCGTTAGAGTGTGGGATATGCCATCATTAGCGAGTGAGATGTAGTACCGCTAGCAGGTGGTATATGGTACCGTTAGCGTGTGGGATATGTTACCGTTAGCATGTGGGATATGTTACCATTAGCGTGTGGTATATGTTACCGTTAGCGTGTGGTATATGTTACCGTTAGCGTGTGGTATATGTTACCGTTAGCGTGTGGTATGTTACCGTTAGCGTGTGGGATATGTTACCATTAGCAGGTGGGATATGCTATCATTAGCAGGTGGTATATGCTACTGTTTGTGTCTGGGATATGTTACCGTTAGCGTGTGGGATATGTTACCGTTAGCAGGTGTTATATGTTATCGTTAGCGCGTGGGATATGTTACCGTTAGCGCGTGGTATATGTTTCCGTTAGCGTGTAGGATATGCTACCGTTGGCGTGTGGGATATGTTACCGTTTGCGGGTGGTATATATTACCGTTAGCAGGTGGAATATGTTTCTGTTAGCAAGTAAGATATATTACTGTTAGCAGGTGGGATATGTTTCCATTAGCGTGTGGGATACATTACCGTTAGTGTGTGGGATATGTTACCGTTAGCGTGTGGGATATGTTACTGTTTGCGGGTGGTATTTGTTTCCGTTAGCGTGTAAAATATATTACTGTTAGCAGGTGGGATATACTGTATTAGGCAGCAAGCAAACATTTTTTACTCAAAGACGAAGTGTTAGAAGCATGAAAAATGGGCAAGCGAAAGGATTACAGCGAGTTTGACGGGGATCAAATTGTGATGGCTAGACGACTGGGTCAGAGCATCTCCAAAACTGCAGCTCTTGTGGGGTGTCCCTTTCTGCAATGGTCTATCAATAGTGGTCCAAGGAAGGAACAGTGGTGCAGCGGCGACGGGGTCATGGGCGACCAAGGCTCACTGATGTAAATGGGGAGTGAAGGAGGCTTAAAAAAGCTGTTTATCTGCAAAAAGTTCATCTATTTTAAGTCTACCAAAAATGTTTTTGATAAGAGAAAGAGAGAACGTATTAATAGCAACAAAGATACAGAAATTTTCTTTGTTGAAAAGCAATTTAAAGTATAAAAAATGTATTAATAATTAATTTTGTTCTAACTAAATCGTATCTTTCACACTGGTCCTTCTGAGTTAGATATTGTAAACCAGTCTAGAACATAACCATGCTGTTATAGAAAATGAAACCCCCACCTTCTAAAAAATTTGACTTTAAAAATATAACATGCGGTTTTAAGAACATCTGGACATCTCACCAGCTTATAGCATACATTATTGTTGTAAAAAGTAGGTGAATATCGTTTTACCTCTGCTGAGTTGTTGGACATCATTTGGAAAACATTAACAGTGAATCTCATTCGCACTTCCATGAGCGACTGGACCGGGTGGCTGAGAGAAATCCATATGGAATGTTGATCAGCCAATACAGCCAAATGTGGAGCACTCAGAAGAGCTGCAAAAGAACCCGAACAATTACATTCAAAATATGGAAATTCCATCCATCTTCAATACACCAATCCAGGCCAGTTTTCTATTCCATGCTGAAGAGAAGAATCACAAAGCTATGAAGCTACCATCATCATGCTTCACCGCTGTAATGATGGTGTCCTCAGCGTAAAGAGCAGTGCCAGGATCTCCACTAACTCACCACCAAATGCCATCCATGTGCTCATACTCACTGAATTGATATGGTTGGATGCTACGTGGCATGCATGTCCATTCCGAATGCTCTGACTTCCATTTTGCCCGGACTCTCATGAAATACTCAGTCAGAATTTTCTGGTTGAGGCTCAGGTAGCATTGCGTAGATGTGATGCTTGTGCAGTTTCTCGTTTCATTCCATGTTGACAAATGGCTACAAAAAAAACAAGATTTTACAATTATAATTACATACAACATTCTAGTTTAGTAAACGTTTTTTTTTTTATATCTTTTAGGAAATGACTAGAGCTTAAAAAGAATAGATTGTTCGATAATCATTTTATGCCAATACTTGAGCGCTTTTTTAAAAATTCATGCTACTTTAGTGAAGTTTAATACTTCTACCTGATCAAAAAAATCTTGAGATATAGTATATTACATTATTTGCAGATATGTTAAATATATTTAGGTATTATCATTTTGTCAATTAGAGCAAGGCAAATTACTTAATTTTGATGCAGTTCCATAATGTCTTCTTAAAACAATCATAAGACAGATCGTTATAATGTTGAATCCGATATTACAAAACTGTTATCCGATAACTAAAAAGACAAATATCTGAACAAATATCGGTAAAAAAACAAATATCGGTCATTCTCTATTTACAACTGTCATTAGAGGCTGCTTCTAAAAAAATGTGTCCACTTACCGAAAATTTCACCATATCAGCAATTATTACGGACATTTTTAAATCAAGTTAAATTCAAAATTGAGTTGTTTGTCATCAGCCTCCCACACAAGTCTGAGTAAACATGTTTTTCCTTAGAAACTGTGACATACTAGAAAGACATGTGATTCAATTGCTGCTGGCAGAGGTTTTGCTACTGAAAAGAAATCAACATTTAAATTAAAAGCTTTGAATTTGAAATTGAATGTTTGAAGTACCTAATGTTAGGGTTTGTGTGAACCCTTACCCTGCCATGCCACCAGAGGGCCACATTGAGACTTCCCCATTTCTGTTGTTGTCTAGGGTAGGCCATGTGTGTTTGTTTTGTTAGCCTTTCAGTTGTTCCCTCTTGTTCTCTGTTGGTTTCAGGTGTGCCTTATTTGGTTGTTTGTTTCTCCTGAGTTAGAGTGCATGTGTTTATACCCCTGTCCTTCAGTCTGGCAGTATCTTGCATCTGTTGTATTGATATACTAATTCCATTGCCATGTTTTGTTCCTAAATTCCTATGCACCTTTTATTGCAAATGCTAATTGTTTCCATTTAATCTAGTTATAGCCTGGTTCTGTTTTGTTCATTATTCCTAAATTAGGGTCTTTCAATTAATCTCAGTTCCTTAATTTAGTTCTGCATGTGCATCCAACTCCATGCTTTTTTGACATCAACATTTATAATTGTGTAAATCTAAAAACCTATTACACTACATGGCCAAACGTAAGCTGGAACCACACAGTTGTCTAGGATATTTTTAAATGCCATAGATTTAGATTGTATTCACTGGAACTAAGCAACCCAAACACTGTTCCAACATGACAATGCCCCTGTGATTTGTACTTACAAATGGTCCATGTCTATAAACTCAAGGGTGTATCTGGTTCCTTTAGGGTTCCCTGGTCCAGGAAGCCAGCGAGCCAAAGCCTTGAAATCCAGCAACTCCACGCTCAGGTTGAGTGGGGGAGACAGAGCACCTGTCACAGTGGATAATAAAAGAAACTAATTAAATAAAACACGGTTATGCCAAAATAATAGACAGTAGCAAGGTTTGGCTTTACAACTGTGAATCAGAATACTAACATTGTTTAGGAAGTTGATTTAATTACATCAATTACATCAATCATCATGTATATCCCTGAAACCAAGAGAACTCAATCTTCTGTTGTGGTTTGTATTGCAGTTTTAAATCATCTTGTTTTACTGCACAATTAGATTTTGAGCTGTAGGTAGTCACCACTGTGCATGCTGCCAAAACAGTCCTGATTCATCACGGCATGGACTCAAGTTAGGGTGCTGTGGTATATGGCACCAAGATCTTAGCAGCAGATCCTTTATGAGTTGTGACATGGGACCTCCTTCACCCCCCACGTGCATCAATTAGCCTTTTAAAAATTATCATTGTTGTAGATCTCCGAGGCTGAGGAGAAATCTCCCAGGGAAATATTTCCGCACATTTTCATGTAAAGAAATGAGCTCTACTGTAGCTTGTTAAATGTAGTCAAATTCATGCAGCAAGATTAGCATAGCATCCTTTTTTTAGATTTTGGGGATAGGAAAACCAAAGGTTGATATCAACAAAAGGCCGACACTGCACAGACTCTCATTTTAACTTCACACGCACAGTTAAAGCTTGCTAGTTTTTGCACGAATGCTGCACTAACACAACTGCCCTTTGACCACAAAGTGAGTTTCAAGCAAGCAGATTTTCGTGTCCAAACCATCTTTTAATATTCTCAGTCAGATGTGATCTGTATAAAACAGCTTCAATTGATAGAAGAAAAAATGTCAGAACATTCCTTTCATAATACTGTAGAATGTACTCGTCAAGTACATGCAGGACTCATGCGACCAAAACAGTCGCATTGTTTTAAGTTCAAAGTTTATTTGTCACATGTACATCATACATAGTACAACATACAGTGAAATGCTTTGACGCCTGCCCGAAAGTTTACTGTAAATAGGGTTGAGGGAGAGAAAGAAAGTGTAAAAGGGGTTGGTTGCATATAAATACTATTTACAATAAGTACAGTAATTACCAATTACAAATATATGCAATGTATATGACAATAATATAATATAAATATACAGTGTACATATACATTCTGTGGAATTTGTGCATGTGTGCGCAAAAGAAAGTCCGAGAGAGTCCTGTGCAGATGTGTGTGCAAAGCAAATCCCAGGAGAAAAAAAGGGCAAGAAGCAAGAAAAAACAAAAAAAAAGCAAAAGGGGAGTCCTGTTGTGTGTATATGTGTGTGTTATGTGATGGAGTTCTGGTTGAGGGCGCGGATAGCTTGCGGAAAGAAACTCCTCCTTATCCTCTCTGTGTTCGGTTTTAAGCAGCGTAAACGCTTCCCTGACCGTAACAGACAGAACAGTCCATTGTTAGGGTGGTTGAGATCTTTTCTAATCTTTCTGGCCCTGGTTAAGCAGCGCTTGTTGTAGATGTAGTGCAGGTCAGGAAGTTCAGTGCGGATGGAAAGTTCAGCCGATCGTACCACCCTCTGTAGAGCTCGTCTGTCCTGCTGTGTGCTGTTCCCGAACCAGGCTGTGATGCTG
>JAOUQX010093045.1:0-10804 GCA_028566295.1 Liobagrus marginatus
ACACACACACACACACACACACACACACACACACACACACACACCTACTCCTAAACCTACACATCACACAAAACATTCTAGTATTGTATAAGTATGTTTTTAAAGCTATTTTACTTATGAAATTTTGTCTCATGAAATGTCCCCATAAAACACGCTTATGTCATAATATCAGTGTAATACCCAAGTTATTATACATATTTATGTCCTCATAAATTAATGAAAACAAGTTAACACGCACGCACGCACGCACACACACACACACACACACACACACACACACACACAGACCACAAAAGCGCTTGCTCATTAGCGGAATAGCAGTTGTTGTGACTCCACCAGTTCTTACTCAGACACAAACTGAGCTGACCTTCAAAACCACTCATCAGTACTGCTGCTCTACTGCAGCAGCATGCTTTTCCACATGTTCATTTAAAGCAGGATAAATTCATGCGAAAATATGGTCATTAGAGGGCAACCCCCTGATTCACTAGAAACTGATGAGAATATATCATTGCATAGCAAAACAAGTAAATTACATGCGGGAAAGCTTGGTATTTGATGTGACTGTCTTTTTTTTTCTTCAATTCATTTCTCTGAAGCTTTTTTTCTCAAAGCCCAATCTTAATGTGATGCTCTGACCTCAGGCAGGTTTAATGGATTAATAAATGTGCGGATGCATTGAAACCTGGAATGCCTCCTCCAGGAAACACACATATAGTATATAAAAACACGAGCTTGTCATCTGACTATACAGTGTTCCTGTATTTCCTGATATTGCTCCTGTTTTGATTACTTCTCTGTACAACTTAGGATTTTGTGTAGAACACCGACTATTCATACGTGTAAGGACTGAGGAACATGACACAGCTCCCGAATGCAAATTGATACCTCAAACTGTTACATTCTTCATCCCAGCAGACATATTTTCCCCAGTGGGCTGGATGAGATACTGTATACTGATACAACACAACATCAGATTTGAGTAAAGGCATGCTGTATGTATTACATAATCCCCATTTTGTTACCTACCCACCACAAATGGTATCATAGAGAGCAAAAATAGAGAAAAAGTATATCCTCAGTATATATTACATATATATACACTTACTGGCCTTCATTAAGAACACCTGTAATAATGCGTAGAGCTCTCCTTTTCCACGGTATGGAGTATGTTAAATCTCCATGTTATGAATGTTGGAAACAATCTTTAATGTGAGATTCTGGTCCATGCTGGCATGATGTTTCCCGGAGCACTTTCATGCTGCGACTCTCTAGTTCTACCACGTCCCAAAGGTGTTCACATTTTGTAATTGGAAATACCACTAAAGAACATTGAACATGTTTAAAACGACGTTCGCTTTGACATGGTGCATTATCATGCTGAAATCAGACATTGGTCAATTGTGACTGAAGAAATGCTCAAATAGAAGCAACATCAGAAACACTAGTATACGCTATGACTTTCAAGTAAAAAATAATTGCCATTTATGATCCCAAATATGCCAGCACTACATTCCTCGTACCATTACACCACCTCCACCAGCCTGGTAAAAGGCTCTGGGTCAGTGATCAGAGGGTCGGGGGTTCAAGCCTCGCACCAGGCAAACTACCATCATTGGGTCCTTGAGCAAGGCCCTTAACCTCACTTGCTCCAGGGGCACCGTACGTTCTGACCCCAGCGTTCATTCATAAGCTGGGATATGTGGAATAAAAACATTTCACTGCATGTATGTTTGTATGTGATAAATAGGATCTGAGAAAAAAAAAGAATTGTTGACACAGGGACGATTGAGTCCATGGATTCATTTCTACAATCTGTGTACCTCAGCAGAAATAAAGATATTTCAGACAAGATTTTCAGCTGTCCAGCTGTAGTGGTCTGTGTCCTGTGGAGCTTCAGCTTTCTGCTCTGGATGGACAGAAGGCATGTGGTCATCAGCTGTTGTAGCCCACACACACTTTCATAGGTTCAAAATGTTGTTCATTCAAAGCTGCTTTTTTGCTCACTACAATTGTTCACAATACTAAGGAGTTGCTGTAGCCTTTCTGTCAACTCAAAGCAGCCTGTCCATTCTCCATGACCGCTCTCATCAACAAGACATTTCTGTCTGCAGCTCTGCTGCCCGAGTAAACTCTACAGACTTTCATACAGAGTAAGAAAAATCTCATGGCACCAACCATGACCAATCAGAGAGCTCCGATTTTTTTCTACCCGTCAGATGGTTGATATATATTTGCTGGCCCATATCTGCTTGATTTTATGCACTGCACTGTTGATGATTGGCTAATTAAATCATTTAAAGAATGACTAGGTGCGCCATTGTTCTACACAAAGTGCTCTGTGAGTGTATAGCATAGGAACAATTTATAAACGGAAATGATATTGCGTCATGGTTTGACGTTAATATTTCATATTCCATTGTAATCTTTTTCTCTTTTTTGGCGAAATGGGCATTAAATCCACCACTGATACCCATTCCAAGTCTCAGCTCAGTTTTTATTTTCAGTTGCCTCTGTTTCTGATTCCAATATTACCTATTTTTCTCGTAGACGAGTCAGAGCACAAAGCCTCTGGCTTGCCTCTGTGACAAAAAAATTGATTTTCTCCTTCAACATGCACCGATACTCTGTACATTTCATGCCTCTCAAGGTAATTTTATGTTAGATAAAAAAGAATTCTTTTCAGAAGAATGCCAGTACAGTCTACCTGGTTACCAAGGTGATATAGCTTTAAGCAGTGGTTCACGATGTACAGTATTGACTAGATGTCTCCAGTCAGCCTTACTCCAACTCATGATAGTAGTTTATTGCTTTCACTTGCATTTTACATATAAAAATCTTTAACGTCTTTATAATAGATTTATTGAATTCATTTTTTTTTTCATGAAGATGAACTATTTAACCAATGAGAAGAAAGAAACAAATCTGAGACCATAATTCCAGAAAGTCCTCCCCACGGTGGTGGGGGTGGTCAGTACATAATGAGAGTAATCCTCCGGATCACTTTACTGTGATGTGATAAATGAAGATTAGCTTCATTCAAATGAGCAACATTTAGTTCAGGGCATCTCTAATGATCGGATTAATTGAAGCAAACTGAGAATCCCTATGGTATGGTATCAGACTGGGGATTTGTAGCATAAATGTAGATTAATGCTTGATTAAGCAGAGAGCCAATTCTTTATGGCCTAACTTAGCTTAATGTAATGCAGGCAAATAAAGCTTACGTTGCAGCTCATTCCAGCAGCCTCAAATGCCATCCTACCCATAAACATGTACAGTAAAGTAGAGTCAGGCAAATCTGACATACATACAAAGCAAGGCAGTAATCCTGTATCAGCTATAATCACATTCCTTGCAATCCCTACGTTTTGATCCTCTGAGGCAGTTTAAGCATCAGTATACATCTGGACCCAAACAGAATACAAAGCCCTTAACTAAGAGACATGTTTCAGCTATATTACAGATGAAACCTAATGGGCGCTTTCATTCCGATGACAAAACCCAATTACAGATTCTACAGTACCATGTTAATTACTTAATTAGTCTGTAATAGCTATATGATATTTGCAGTAACATTAGTCTCTCAACCCCTGGTGTAATAGTAATTTCCCATTTGCAACGTTTCTGTCTTCCGATGTGTATTCAGTTCTCCAGCAACTGCTGATTAATGAACATGCAGTCGTCCCGGCCGAACCTCATTATAGTTTGTCGGTTTTGTAAATTGTGTGGTGGGATCCGAAATGGCAATGCAGAATGTTGCTGGCATGCCAATTGCACCCATCTCACCACTGGCACTAGGATTCAGGACCAGCCAGGCTAGTTGAATTATTAACAGTGGCTGCAGTTTGGGTTCAGACAGAGAAATAGTTTGAGAGCGCATCAATGTTTCAAAACATGCTTGTGATGGGAAAGTTGCTTCCATCTCTAACTTAAGCAGATCGCTAACACAACAGCAGTCAATTTACAATTCAAATGTTATATGTCACGTATACAAAGAGACAAGACCTTGTTTTGTGGATGAATAGTAAAAAAAAAAAGAGCGAGAGCAAGAGAGAGAGAGGGAGAGAGTGAGAGTGAGAGAGGGAGAGAGAGAGTGCGAGAGGGAGAGAGAGAGAGAGAGAGAGAGAAAGAGAGAGAGAGAGAAAGAGAGAGAGAGAGAAAGAGAGAGAGAGAGAAAGAGTGAGAGAGAGAGCGAGAGTGAGAGTGAGAGAGCGAGAGAGAGAGAGAGTGAAAGCGAGAGAGAGAGAGCGAGAGAGAGAGTGAAAGCGAGAGAGAGAGTGAAAGCGAGAGAGAGAGAGCGAGAGCGAGAGAGAGTGAGAGAGAGAGGGAGAGAGAGAGAGAGAGAGAGAGAGAGAGAGAGAGAGAGAAGATGTGCAGATACAAATCTGTAGCGACCATTGTGGGAAAAGATGAATATTTTTTCTTTATTCAGAATTGTTTGCCAAGTCCATTTTGAAGCTAAGCTGTGGACATGCTTTTGTGATAGTGCACTGTTTGCTTTCCTCTCTGCACAGATAGCCTTGCAGCACCTGGAGCTTTTCATATGCAATACGCATATTGCAATTCTTTTTCCCAAGCACTATATTGACCAAAGGGCCCAGTGGAAAGTTCCTCTCATTATTCCATATATAACAGTCCGACGTCCTGTTCAGGATGTGTTCCAGCCTTGCGCTCGCGGTTCAAGGCTAGATTTTACAACCTAGTCCAGGAGAAAGCAATTAAGGAAGATGAATGAAATACAAAATTGGTCTAAACTGATATGACCATTCTAGTCTCACATTTAGGGGAAAAAGGGTCTCAAATAATAAATATTTTATGTTTTATCTGATTGCTGCTGTCCGGATATAGATCACAACAGCCAAATGTCATAAAGGGAAAACACTCAATAGAGCAGATTCATTCATTCATTGAAATTATACCTGCTATGGATTTAGGAACCTTAACTATACACATACAGTATACTCCATGCTAGTTAAACGAAAAATGTAGATTGGAAACTAGTACGTTACTGCTGCTTGTCTTTACAGTGTACGTATCATGTTTGTTGAAATGAATAGATTATTTTAAAAAGTTAAAATAGTTATTAGGCTCTTTTCATGTCCCATCTCCGAGGTCCGCAACATCATCACACATCGTGATTGTATACTAGACAACGGAGAGACAAGGAACAAGTTGCCGAGGCTCGTTATTGCATAAGCATGTGTGACAGTCTGAGGTAGGTCTTTATATAATGAGCATAAATTAATTTAGTCAGTGCTTCGGCATGGCGATATATTGTTGGATATTAGACGTACGTTAGTTTTCATAGATCTAATTCTTTTTTTTCGGCACAAGTAAAGAAAGTAAAAGGAATAACAGGCTGCAGGCTATGTGTAATAATGAAAAGACATAAATATGTAATAAGTCTGCTCTGCTTGATAGTCATTGCTGGGTTTTCTTTACATTTTAAATGACAACCTTTAATAAGCAAGGTGTTTAGAGCAGTTTGAACACTGCTGTGTGAATTAAGATTTTACACATTTCACTCATTCTTTGCATTCCTTAAATACATCAACTGAGTTTTAACATTTTAAACAGATGTACGCTGCTCTCTGTGGAAAAAAAGAAAAAGAAAATATTAATTTAGCCAGTGTGCCTGCTGTCTCCTGTAGTTTTGTTTCTCTTACCGTTAATGAGAAAGTAAAATGACTATAAGTGCACAGGATTTATCGAGTTAAACAATCACTCAAATTGTTCTGTTATATAAAAATCCACTTAGTAACTGAAGCACAGCACAGCATTTGTGTCATACTATACGGTACGTGTACATTAGTTAGCGCGCCTGCCTCACAGGAAGAAAGTAATGGGTTTGACTCCCGTCCAGGGTGTTTCTGTATGGAGTTTGCATGTTCTCACTGTGCTTGCGTGGGTTTTCCCTGGGTATTCCGGTTTCCTGTGATTGGGCATAGGTGAATTGGCTACTTTAAATTGTCCATAGGAGTGAATGTGTGTGTTAATGGTTGTCTGTCTCTAAGTGTTAGTCCTGAGATTAACTGCCGATTGTCCAGGGTGTACACCGCCTCAATGCCCTAAGTTAGCCGGGATAGACTCCAGCATCCCTGCTACCCTATACAGGATAAGCGTTAGACAATGAATGAATGAGACATAGAGCTGACATGAATATAAAGCTACATGAATATACAGAATTCTGCATGTCTTAACAATGTCCCAAATTTAGGCCTACAGTAGTCACCAATCAAGTAAAGTTTTTAAACATGACCTAGAATGAATTGCCCTCGAAATCTTTTCATTATGTCAAAAATATATTTAAGCGACCTGGAAGATATATCTTAGAAATGAAGATGTTGGTAATACATATCTTGAGTGTGGATATGAATAGAATATTCTATGAATGCGTTTAATTTTCTCTAATCTAATTTTTTTGCTGCTTTCAGGGAAGCAAGAAGAAACTGGCAAAGCAAAGCCATCATTGTGGATCAGCCTTGTGCAGAGATCGATAAAATCTACTAGATGTTTTCACAAACTGCACATAGACGTTTTGCAGTTGGTGACAGTTTTATAAGGACCGGCATTTTAGAGGAACTTTGCGGTGTGCAGAAATGGGTAGCTATGTAAAATATTACAGTTCTGACTATTGCCATGCTGAGAATGCACCCGTAATCGTTTACAGAGTTCACAGGACCATGCAGATTTATAGGAAGAATCAAAAGGCTCTCTGTTCTTTTCTATACATCCCTACCCGGTATCGATTCCAGTCTAACATCTCCATAATGGACAACACTCGTGCTAATAGAGAGTGATAAAGTAACTTTGTGCTTCTACTTTAACCTTGCCATTCAGTCTTTGTAGGCCTGGGGACTCTATATTAGTCATTAGTCAGCACTAATGACTGTCTCGGGAACATCAAGACCTGTATAAACTAAGCAGATTCTTTTATGGACTCAGATAAATGTAGAGAAAGTCCTTTTAGACTTTTATCTTGTAGATTTCAGCTTCTCAGAAATATCGAGCATGTTTAGAGCTATTTAGTGAAAAAATAATGTCAGGAAAAACAAAAAATAAACAAGAATCTGAACACTACCAGCACTATTATGAGGTATACACAATGATAACGCCATCACCACCAACAGCAACACAAATTATGATACTACCACCACCACCTTCTCAAGCAACAGTAATAGGGGTGTGGTGGCTCAAGTGATCAGAGGGTCGGGGGTTCAAGCCTCACACCAGGCAAGCTACAATCATTGGGTCCTTGAGCAAGGCCCTTAACCTCACTTGCTCCAGGGGTGCCGTTCGTTCTGGCTGACCCTGCGCTCTGACCCCAGCGTTCAAATTCGTATGCTGGGATATGCGGAATACAAACATTTCACTGCATGTATGTGTATGTGATAAATAGGATCTGAAAATGAAAAAATAAAATGAAAAATAATAAATATTATTACACAAGCTGATACTGCTGGACCTTCGAGAAAAGCCCTTAAAGCATAATTGTATAGTTATATAAAATAAAAACGAAACAAACGCTTGACCAAATGCCATAAACATAAATGTAGCACTACTTCCGCCGTGTTCGACAATTTTAATTATTCTGCAAGAGTAACCACTAGGCTCTGCCTTATTTTTCTCACCTTTACAACTCACTCTCACCAAACACCTTGATTACTATTAGTGACCTTCCTGTGTGTATTCCTCACTCTAGGCTGACACTCATTAAACTGAACAGTTCATTGCTGTTGGCGGAAATTAATCTAGTTTGGCCACACGCAGGCAGGCTTGCGAACGAAAATGAGAATCTAATAGCCATTTTGTTAACAGAAAAAAAAGAATGAAAAAAAGATGGAGAACACGGTTTAAAAACACAGCAGCACAGTGCAAGCACAGCGAATTGTTTAGAGGATATATATTCTCCATGTAGTGCATGTAGGAGCCTGACATGTTGACACTTTCTGAGCTGAAATCTAAGCGCACCATGACATTGTCTCTTTATGAAAACAACAATCATGTTCTATAATGAGGGAATAAGTGTGTCCTGCATGCTATCTCTGTTTTTAGCATATTGATTTGATGCTTTGTTAGAAGAGATGGGCAAACAAGTCAATTCTGTGTAAAGCTTGATATACAGTTTCACACCTAGCTGCTTGTGCTCTATAGAAGGAGACACTAATCAGGTCACGGATGCTGATCGGATACACCCAAACAATGTGCATCACAATATCACAACTGGGTTAAATCAGGCCCGATAAGTCTTTGTCAGACCTCAACACCAATATCAAGTCATATGCACATACATGACCTGTAATTGGGACTAATCACACAAGAACCACAACCTGGAGCAATGGAACATAATTCTGAATTGTTGTGGAAATCCAACCTTAATGGATTATGGAGATCAGATCAGTCAAAGATGTAGTTTAACAAAAGATTTTATTAAAGTATTAAAGTAGAGATTAAATATTTAGTAAAGTAATCAAAGTATTAAGGCAATTCTTAGATTGATCTAAGGGTGCAGTCTGAGACCAGCGTGAAGCTATGCTTCAGTGACACACCTTCAATCATCGAAGGTCCTCTTTTTATGCAAACAGTCTTATACACATACACATACACATAGATGCATAGACATTCTGCCGCTCAAAACGAACCTTCACGAGAAGCGTTTATCCGTGTTTTGAGAACACTCCGAACCTTCTAACAGGACTTTAGGGCCCTCAACCAGAACTCCATTACATAACACACACACATACACACAACAGGACTTTCCTTTTTTGCATTTCTTGCTTTCTTGCCCTCTATCTCCTGGGAATTGTTTTGCACACACATATGCACAAAATGGCACAGAATGAAGATTTACACTGTATATATTATATTATTGTCATATACATATTGCATATAGATGTACATTTGTTATTTGTAATTACTGTACTTATTGTAAATATTATTTATATGCAACCAACCCCCCGGTACACTTTTTCTTTCCCTCGCTCCTATTTACAGTAAACTTTCGGTCAGTCGTCGAAGCATTTCACTGTATGTTGTACTATGTATAATGTACATGTGACAAATAAACTTTGAACTTGAACTGAACTTTTATTTTCATTACCAACACTCTGAGGGATGCCAGAACCAGTTTTCTGAATGTCTAACTAATGCCACGTCTATTCACATAGACCATTGTGACCTGGGCATAAACTATAAGCTGGAACCCTGTAAAATCCATGACTGAATACATCAAATGGCAGAATGAGATAAATCTAATGTGAGGAGGCGGTCCTCACTATCTTAACATTGCAAACCGTTTGAACATGTAGTTTGAATCCAAGATTTATTATTCATTTCAAATAATTTACAGCAAACACTTTCTCTAAGATTGCAACTCTTTTTAACACGTAATGCCTAAATCTGGGCAAAGACATGCTCATTTACATGCATTTGAATGTCATTAACACATCAAACCTTCTGACATAAAAGGCATTCCATGTCAAAGTGTTTTGCAGCTCTCCACGCTTCCTATTGCTTTGCACTTTTGTACTCTTTACTCAGGAAAATGGAAATTATTGGCAAGTGAAACTTTGCAAAAGAGAAAAATATGAACGATAATGAATATGTTTATATCCATGTTCTTTAACACTATAGTACGCTATAGTTTCGATAGTAAAGCTGAAAGTCTCTTGCACTCTCAGTGAGTGATCTATGGCTTCATTTTTGTCATTTACATGGTAATTGTTTGTTTAATTATTTTTTTTTACTAATTACCCCAGCCACTGAGATGATGAGTGTTAATGGCTCACTGAATGACATATATTAGAGTTAACAACAATGTCAGTGCTCATCCTCAAGTCTCAGATGACTTTTCTCTGAGCAATAACACACGTGTCTTAACAATTAGCCAAGTCGTAATTATTCTAAGTTAACAGCAATATTTGAAACTTGGTTCTTACTATGGAGTCGCAGGGCATCGAGTACAAATGTACATTTTTAAATGGATTACATTTTTTTTTAGCGAAAGGCTGTGTGTATTAATTGAGGATTAGTTCTTTTTCTTGGCTTTTCCTTTTAGGCTAAGTTTTAAATCTGGAACTACATTTGTTCATTCCTTTTAAATACTAATACGATTAAAGCTCGTTGGAAAACTCATCACTATCATCTTCAGCCCCAAGCTTAACATTTCATTAAAGTGAAGTAGTTAAGCTCAGTAGGAAGTTCAGTGGTTATGGTGTTGGACTACTGATGATCTCCGCCATGCTACCACTACTGGACCCCTGAACAAGGCCCTTAACCCTCAACTGCTCGGTTGTAAGTCGCTCTGGATCGGAGCATCTGCCAAATGCTGTAAATGTAAATTAAAGGTTGCCTGTAGCACTTGGCTGATATATTGTAGTACTGCCCTGCAGCAATGTAACTCAAACTACACTTTAAACAAGTATTGTTAATAAGACTGGATGGTATAGATGCAAAATGCTTGTCTGTTAAAACCGAATGTGTCACTGGTATATACATCACACATCTTGCATAAGACTCATATGTAAAGCAGATAATTTGAGATCAGTTATCATAAATCGAGAAAATAAGCTATATGGTATGAGGGTGTCTCACTGGCCTCCAATTTGACTTTCGAGGGCAATAAAATAGGATATGATGATTGCATTGATAACCCTGAAGAGGATATATGAACTGTAGGATGTTCAAGTTCAAGTTCAAAGTTTATTTGTCACATGTACATTATGCGTGGTACAACATACAGTGAAATGCTTTGACGACTAACTGAACGTTTGCTGTAAGTGGGGGTGAGGGAGAGAAAGAA
>JAOUQX010093088.1:0-10800 GCA_028566295.1 Liobagrus marginatus
CGGCTAGTCGCCAAAGCATTTCACTGTATGTTGTACCACGTATAATGTACATGTGACCAATAAACTTTGAACTTTGGGTACCAATTAATGCAAAGAGATACCAGTTTGTTATTCACTTCTGAAATAACAAATCTGCTCAATTTACCTTTAATTGTGTTATTATGTCTATTCATATATGTGAAGACACTGATCGTGTTAATGATTTCTCACAATAATTATCATCAGTATTGATTGAACAAGGTAGGAAACAGATAAATATCAATATCAAACAGGCATCTGACAGTTAAAGAAACACTATTTCTATAAATCTTTATATAAAGTAATCATATTTTCAAATTTACATGAATGCAAGCCTGATTTAAAAGAGAATAGCAACGCAAAACATAGATGCAGCTCACTGGTCAGTGGTGCTATGGTGGGCTATTTTTAAAACGGGCCCACAGGCTACTCATGTGGTGCTTGCGGGCACCCTTAGACAGTATCACACTTCCTCACAGCAAGCATCATCCACACAAAAAAACCCATTAGACCCTATCTCCTAAAGAGTGTTTAATTTTCAGCCAAACAGACATAACACCTAAACTTTTTCGAGGTGTAAGATTCTTTTAAAACATGTGGTCGGGGGACACAAAGCACAAATTTATTATTATTTTTTTTTTTATAAATATGGGTCTATCTTTAGAAGCTGACTGAAGTGAAGTCCGGCTAAAATGAAGCACGCAATACAAAACCTCATGTGTAAATGTTGTACACAATGACTATAGTGCAGGTATGAATAAACATCAGTGGTTAAGGCTCTAATTTTCTTAGCAGTAGGCTGAGATTGACTACCTTGGCAAAATATGCAGCAGGATCGAAACCAGTGAATTTCACAATCTGGATCAGGTGAGTGAATCAACTTTCCCGTCATCCCCATATTGCACAAACTAGAGGAAGCTCTCCTCACCTCCTGTTACACAGTCACTGTAAGGAAGTCCCCAGGCTGTACCCAGACACTGACCCACTCGTTTCTTCATTTCCGTCACTAAACTCTCTCGCGCTCTCTCTCTCTAAAATACACGCCGGTGTTAAAGTGCGCTGCTACCGAGATCAAACGCTTAATAAAGGACAAGACAGGTGTTCAGATGGACTTACGGTTGGTCGAGCTGGTTGTGTGACGTTACTTCGTTGTCCCTGAAGTACGGCATGATTTTAGCGGCGCAGCGCGAGCACACGGCGGCCGCCGCAGAGTTCTCCGGTACAGGACGGCTTCCTCTTAGGGTCATGGCCACCGACACACTCACTCACACTGACCGGATATCCTCACAGCCTCACTATATTACTGGCATGACACAACCCACACGATGCAGAAATGTCGAATATTGGCAAATAAATGAACTATAAGATTTACAGCCCAATGTCACTAACCTCGGAGAATTAAAGCCTTCCGAGAGAAACTGAAGCTAATTAACGCGCTTTAAACGTAAGCTAAACTAAAACATGTCCATAGCGAGGAGGTAAAGCTGTAGGGAAAGGAACTTTCCATATTCTAAAATAATCTTGTTTTGGAAACAAAAAAAACAACAACAAAAAATACAAAAAAAAAAAAAACCCACCCCAACCTAAATCTATGTCCCGAGTTGAAGAGCTGTGAGCTGAAGCATTTATGAAACTCCGACACTTCAGCTCTGAAGAGTGTAGAGAGACTAAGGAGGAGATTTCTGACATGTGCTCGAGGCGGGGCCCCATCTAGGATCTCATGTACAAGCGGCAAGTTAGACTGCTCAGCAACGACTGAGCCGATATACACAGTCATCAAATTTCAAATGAACAAATTATATGACTACTATCTATGGCCAATAGTGCTAGGTTATAACAAGTTTTGAAGCAACTATCCTTATTTACTGCCTTTATAATACCATGCAAAAGACATAAAACGGTGTTTTTACTCTGAGATGTGTTGCTAGGCCTCAGCAATATTCCTCAGAATAGACTATAAATACATTTACATTTCATTCAATGCCTGGAGCAATATTTTAGTAATTCTCACAAACATGATACACGTCCAAAGTGTAAATAACATTAATAGTAAATAGCACACAGACCTCATCAAAATCTCAGTACTATAAATACATCAACACCTGCCACCATTTACAAAATGAAGAACAAGACATTTTAGTGTTGGAGCATGGAGAGAAAATAAAAATATTCCATTTCTTTTTATTTATTTTTTTTATCTCAAAACTAAAAAAACCACCCTTTAAAAGTGATATGGTTGACAAACAACTTAACAACTGAAAATAAAAAAAACATTCATGACTAACATGTTTGGCCCAATGGTAAGGCTCTGGGCCAGTGATCAAAGAGTTGGGTTTCAAGCCTCACGGGTTCTTGAGTAAGGCCCTTAACTTCAGTTTCTCCAGGGGCACCACACATTCTGGCTGACCCTGCTCTCTGACCGCAGCCTTCAAATACATAAACTGGGATATGAAGTAAAAAAGCATTTCACTGCATGTATGTGATAAATAAGATCGGAATTTCAATTTATAGTTTATTGAACCAAAAGTCATTTGCACCGAGCTTGTGCTCATTCCTGCTCAGATACTCTTTAATTACAAAGCATGATTGCACAGTGCTACACTTTTTGTAGTTAAAACAGCCTTTGATAATTGCTGCCATTCTCAGCACACTTCATCCCCGAACATTTATCACCCGACTGTCAACCGTATAAAAGTAGCCATCACTAATCATTTCTGAGGGAAGGGCATAAGATGATATTCTGCTTAATAAAGAGTAGACATGCTAATTAACTTATTTCCCAGATGGGATGAGAACTGTAGTTAACAATCAATCAGCTGGAGAAGAATGAAGATGAGGTCAACTGCATCTCGAGACACAGAGCACAGCACAGTATGACAATTACACAACGATAAAAGTGGCATAAGTTTAAAAATAGCGGATCAGTGCCCAATTAAATGCTGTTCATCCAAAAATGGCAAACAAACTTGTGGATTTACTGAAATCAGGCAGTGAATCTGCTGCTAAAACTTCACAAAACTGATCCGATTACCACCTTAAAGCTCAATGTGGCTAGGGATATGACACATTTTCTAAAGCTCAAGAAGAGCAAAAAAAGGACCATAATTCAAACTAAGGTTAATTTTTCCTGCCTATATTACTGACAGCCAACGCCAGGCAGCACATTGAGACATTGTGCAAAGGGTAACAGAGTTTATCGGGCTGGGGACATAATTGAGGGCATGGACTTTCAGTAACCGGTAAACACCTCATAGCCTCGATACACAATATTACAGATGTCAGAAGACTGTTAATATGAGTCAATCTGGTCTCTGGTTATAATTGAGAGCTGATAGTCTGAAACATTGTAGACAGAATAATGTTATAATTTACTTTTTTTTCCGGCTGTGCACTTAATTCTAAGTAATTTAAAAGAAGATATCTAAAAAACAGAATAACTAACCTGTTGTACCTGCAGAGGCAATCTCTAAGTAATTAGATAAGTTTTAGCATAGAAAGTTAGAAAATACAATATTTACTGATTTTAGACAATAAATACATAAATAGGTAACTGCCCTTATCAAACAGCCATTTATCAAACGCCATCTTTTCAGTCAGCTGAGTGCATCATCTCACTGGAGGCTCTGAGCATGTTTACACTTATACACCGACCAGTGCAAAACAGCACAGTATAGCAAATAACAAGAACTAGAACCTTGTGATATTAGGCAGCTACATTTCTCATCACAACTGAGATGTGTAATCACACCAAGGAAAAGGTGCTCCATTTCTCAGAGGTCTTCCACACAAGGGCTGCTAATATACTGGTTATTTCTAACATATAGAGCAACACTTGGGTTGTGCAACTTTGTTTGTGGTTTATATTTGATCTTTTCCATTAAGACCTTTCTTTTCCTTGGGCCATGTAATCTGAGCAACGCTGTTGTCGTATCATGTTTACAAAATCTGAGCCTTGTTGTGCAATGACTTTGCGATAGCTTTCAAAGGCAGCAAAAGGTCATGTGTCCTACATTCTGGATACTCCCCAAATTCCCCCCAGCGCATGGCCATTTTGCTCCACAGGGCCCAGCTGTTTCCTGAAGTTGGAGCACGAAGCGTGATGCCTACCTCAAACAGATATATAGAAAAGCAGTGGGTACATCAATTGTGTCTTAAGTCATAAGGTGTGGAAATGGTAAACATGTTGGTCAATACTTATGCAATATACCGTTGATATTTCCTATATAGACACCTAGGAAGCACAGGAGTGGATGTGAATGCCCAGTAGGGCTGAACGATTTTGGAAAAGAATTGTGCTTTTCATTTATATAAATAAATATAATGATGATATATTTATTTTTACCAATATTGCGATTTAATATGCAATCATATTTTAAGCTTTATATTTTAATCTTCTGCATTATTCAACAAAGACAACCAACACACTATTATTAAAATGTTATTATTAAACAAACTTTCAAATAATTTCCTGTGTTTCCTATGTTATAATGAAAGTAAGTGAAGCACGAATTGATATGACATTTTTATTAATCTAGTTTAACAAATGCCATTGTATACGTTAAGAGGTCAAAGTTCAGAGCTGCGTGGCAAGTTTAAAACACAACTACCTCTGCTTTTTATATAAAAATGTACAAATAAAGCAGCAGTTAGCAGTTGCGTTGCATGCCGAATGATTAGCTTTTCAACTCTATTGACCGCTGCTATCACATGGAACACACGGTTCTGTTTTGAATCCTCTACTTTATTATATCTAATATGCAAATATATGCAAGTTTGCTAATCAAATGAGACTTTCACTTCTGCATACTGTGCAAGTTGGAATTTTCCATAAGTTTGTACTTAACCAGCGCTAAAGCGTACAATGCTGTGGAGTGAAGACACCGAGCTGAAATTCAGTAACGTTTGGCTGTTTGTTCAGTATGTCAATATTTTGTTAGTGCTGCATCTATTTGCTAGTTCGGCTTTAAAACAAACTGCTATGTAATGAATAAATAAAAGTGATTAATTGATTAGGAAACAAAAAATATCCACAAAGCACAATGATTCAGTAGTTTAATTGCCCACTTATTAGCGTAAATGTTGGTTGGATGTTGTCCTAAAATGCAGAATCAGTGCCAGGATATGGATCTTTTCTAATAGTTTAATGACTAACTGCCACTTTTCTTCATTTATCACTGTCAAGCTTTTAATTTTCGTGCACTAATTTCCCTGCTTGAAAGGGAACGAGACATCATCAGCAGAGGCCCTGTGAGGTATTGACATATAACATGTCTTCCAACTGTTAAATAAAAGAACTGATTTTTTTAAGAAAAGTGCTTATGTATAGAAACACGAAGAAATGGATAGAACAGTCTCATGCCTCACATCCAATTGAACATTGCTGGGATATGTTCAAATCAGTTTTGGATTCATTTTGGGACAGCGGACAAGCCTGAACTTACCAGAAACAAAGAGTCAATTCCACTTTTCTTGCAGATGAGAATTTTTACATTGCTGATACTGTGTGTATGGATATAGTTTAGTTTAAATTAAAATGTTGTATGCTGACTCCAACTGCCAAGCCAATCGTGCACATTGCTTTTTGCTTGTGTTCAACTTCTTTTGAGAACTAATTAGTAGAAGTGCTGGTGGACAATGGGCCTCATTTTCACCAGTAACTTAAGCAATTGCTTTTTGAACAGAGGTGAAAGTGCAAGTGGAGCAAAGAAAGGTTATGGCTTTTAGTCTTTTAAGGCTGTTTTTGCTGGTAAGCAACTCTGGATCAGGTATTTTGTGGTCCTTTTGTATGCCTACGTTGTATTTTTAATTATCCCCAATTTAGAAGTGGGGGAAACAACCCTTGTAAAAGGCATTATGCTGTTATCCTGACAGAACGTGAATTGATGCCAGACATTTAGGAAATAATTTATTTATACTTACATTTTTTTTTTTTTATTTGTTGGTTCTGGATGCTGCAAAGCTACACAGCTTCCCAAAGTCATGTGCATGTTCAAAATGGGATGAAGAGAAAGGGATAAGAGAGAAGGCAAACAAAAAGCATGACAGCAGCAAGAAGTCAAAACTTTGTTGCCAAAGCTGACATTTGGGAACACTTTGGGTTTTATGAGACTATTAAAAAAATAAAGCTTGGCAAGACCTTTCCAATATGAAAACATGGTACACCAAGAAATCACATCAATATTGCTAAGGATCTAAGCCTTAATCAGTAATCACTTGTTCATGGAGGTCCATAAATGCCACACACTCCTAGATAACTAGTACAACTTATTAGCTCAGTCATGACTAGCAGCTTCAGTCACATTGAGGGGTTGAGAATCCATGGGTCGAAAATAGCAACTGAAAATGAATTTATAATCAAATCTTAACTTGCAGAAATAAGATGGCAAGAAAAGATTGTCCACTGTAGTGGAGTTCTAAAGTACTTCTAAAGTAAACTAGGTTTCATTAGGTTTCATAATATTTCTAAATTTAAGCACCATACTCCTCTCAGTTCGGCTCTGTGTAGAGCCGGTTGTTTGGTTAATTAGGTAGGTAATTTTCTTCACAAATGTATGAGCAGACAGTGTCATGTTAAAAGTCCACTGAGCTGCAGGCAGGAGAGAGTGATTGACTTTCAATCACATGATCTCCACTGATTAAAGTGCAGGGTTTTGTTTTTTGTACACAATAAAACTGGTCAGCCTACCTCTATTTACAGTAGCTGTTGTTTATACGTGGGCAGTGTGCAGTTTTTTAAACTGAATGTCACCACAAAGACCACAAGGCAGTACACTGCCCTTTAAATGTTCAAAAGAAATGATCTGAAATGTTCTCTTGGATCGGACAACTGATTGGATTTGTTGAGTGTTTACCTCCAGGACTTTTTACCTCAATGTCAGATACCTGATCTACCAGGATCCACTGTGCATCATGTGCACTTTAGGGTTGAACACACTTAAAAAAAAAAAAAAACATTTTAATAAAGGAAAAAAGGTCACTGCCAACAAACACAACTAAAGAATAAAGTGAAACCTGCCAAGGAGTGGGTTTGTTTAATGTAAACAAGATCCCAAAAGTAATTTAAAAGCTTTCTCTGTGGAATTCTTCTCTTCAAGCTATGGCTGCTCCAGTTGTTCAGAGTACCTCATTAAAATAGATGAAATATTAAATAAAGAGCTGAAGGAAGTGCTCAAATTGTCTTCCTTGCTTTAAGATTGTGCAGTGTTTCCACTGGCTGCAGAACTTGTATGAAGAGACCAAACAAAAATCCAGGTGTATTCCAAACGAATCCAAACAAGCAGGTGCAATTACGCTAATAATCCCAACCACGGTTTTCCCCACTTACCCACTTCAAGAGAACTAGACACAGTTCACATGCAACTACAGCATGTGTGTGCGCAGACATTTTATAATGCACGGTTTCACCTCTTGTTAGTTTTGGCTAGCTATTAGCTAGCTAAATAGAGGTAAGCTGGGGTGATGCATGGGCACTACATATCCATAGCAAGGAGGGAAATAAAGCCACAAAGATGATTGGATACAACTGAATAGGAGGAAAATATCAACCTCATGACAGAATGACCTAATAATTCATATAATTAAATCCACATGTGCAGATGCAGTATGAAGCCAATTTCTGTGCCTCACTGTATAAGAAGGCAGAGGAGTTCACATTCTGTGTTGGCTAGAACTTCAGAAGCCTTTTCCAGGCCGTCCAACCCCTTGGTAAGTGGGCCGGGTAGTGTTGCATAAAAAAATCTCAAAAAGTGACCGGCTAGTCAGTCCACTTATGAAAAAAAGTTACAACATTTGCTAAACAGTTTCACTAAACTGAAACAGAAAATATATTTTATGGTTGATTTTAACAGATTTAAAAAGGGTCTTCTGTTGTGTAAATCTGCATCAACACTACAAGTCAGGAAAGTTTCACTACTTCACAGGTCACATGTCTTTACAATTGAAATGTCAAATCATAATACTGCACCTGTACCTGTCGGAACAATAAAAGGGAACATCATGAGCGTGTGGGCTGTGTGTGATGTCTACATTGACGTGTAACGGTCTCATAAACACAAACAACATGCAAATGTCACTGAGATCAGATATTTGATTTAAAAAAATGCAAATAAAGCCATATTTAGAGTACAAAGTAACGTATTCTAATTTTTAACTCTGGAAAAAAAATGCAGATAGTAAGAAATGTAGTTTTTAGTTTATATTGATTTAACGCTGATGGACAGACAGTAGGGTTGGGCTTAATATAATAAGTATTACGTTTATTAATTCTTAATTAATACAGTCTATTTATAAATCTTCTTACTTATGGGAAGTATTTATTTTATTAAGAGTGCTTCATGACTTCATTTTAAAACTCAAAACTAAAATCAAAATTTTTATTATTACCAAGTCCATTGTATAGGCATTGTACTCCACTGTGCCAAAAAAAAAAAAAAAAGAAGCACCCCAGTGGTATTTACATCAAAAGCAGGGCATTATGCCTTGACTCCAGTTATAGCACAAAGAGAGCATGCTATATTATGAACACGAACGTCAACATTTCTCTATTAATAAGGAGGTGGGAATATGAGGCAATATAACAAAACAGAATTAATCAAATCTGAGTAAACTGCTGCATGCAAAAGGCACCATGTTCCCACTGCAATAACGCCACTAATGTATAAACATTGTACCTGTATGCCACAGAGAAGAGTGCCTTTGGTTACTTCTGAGCATTTTACGGGTAAATGAATGAAACCCTTTAAGAAACATGGACTAACATGCAAACTACAGTAGGTACTGTAAATGAAGCAATGATTAGCCACCTCCAGACTCAGCTTACAGTGATTCATGACCAAAACACTCCTCACTGTGGCCACCAAGAGAGCTACACTCACAAAGATTTAGCATCAGTAAAGATATTCTGAATAAAACTTCAACAAATGTTATAAGATATAAGAATTTCGTGCCAAAATGATTTTTAAACAGGAGGTCAAGTGAGATTCACCTGACTTTAACTAAAACAAGATAACCGCAACAGTGGACTACAGATAATAGTACAGAAAGGTGTAAACTTGTTAGAAGTAAAATAATTAAAGTTGTAGAAATGATTTTCATTTCAACCATCGCTTACAAGAGTTTCTTCCTGAACCTCATGTAACATATTACAATTATCATTTATGCTGTAGATGATGTAGAAAATACCTGAACAGGTAACTAACATCTTCAGTAACTAACTAGGTATTTGAATTCATTGAAACATTTTATTATATATTTTCATGTGACAACACTGAAGAAATGACACTTTGCTACAATGTAAAGTAGCGAGTGTACAGATTGTGTAACAGTGTAAATTTGCTGTCCCCTCAAAAATAACTCAACACACAGCCATTGTGCCACTGTGCTGCAGTATTATTACAATATTTACAAAAATGTGAGGGGCGTACTCACTTTTGTGAGATACTGTATCTGTAAATATCCCAAGGACCTATTAGTCAACTAATTATTAATTCCCATCACTAAGCGATGCCCAACACAATAGCAGAAAATTGAAAAGAGCCATATAACTCTCTATTTGGATTAGTAGCAGTACTTTGCTGTAACATGCTGTTTTAAAGAAAAGGGCTGTTAATTGTCTTGGCAGAAGAATAGAATTGAAAAAGCATGACCTTACCTCCTGTGCTGAGATTGCCGGTCATCTTCTCCACTCCCAGCCTCCTGCAAATAGAGAACAAAAAAGTTCAATGGGATCAAACATTCAAGTATATGTTTCAGTTTATTTTGTCCCATTTAAAAAAACATAGCTAGATGTCTTTCTGGCTAGATTGCTACAGGCCAGTGGGAAACACTAAAGGAATAGCTAAGGGTAATTAATTCGAATGACTTTACACAGTGTAATATCCTGCGAAACAAGCAGCCACAGGCTAATCCTTTCTCTTACACCACTTCCAGACTGACATTAATCCACACTGTCTGCTCAGATAATCCCCACAGTCCCTGTGCTTTCTTTCAGGGTTTATCATTCTACCAATCCGATGCAAATGCGATGTGACACTCACAAGAAACATTACAGACACTGCGCTTTCAGGGTTCTGAACGGGTGGAAAAGATTTAATAAGCTGTTGAGGAAATACTCAAAGCATTAATATAATCAATATACTTATCCAAACAGGACTAGTCATGTGATACATACTTGCACTGGAACTCGGTAATTACTCGCAATCACTGTTTTACAACCACAAATATATCACGCATGCACAGTCACTTTAATACTGTGTTATACTGTTCTTTTACTGTTCCATTACTCAACACTGCTACTGTTAACACTGGCCAATTTACTGTGCTAATTAATGCTGCTATCATTATTTAGCACGTTGCCACATACTGCACAAACATCAGCGCTATGTTCTATGTATCTGTCCTGTGCAGAATTGTATTGTACTGTTTGTGTTGCAGTCTGCATTTGTTGCACTTTTTGTTGTATGTAGTTCTGTGTTGTTCTATTTTGTGTTGGGTTCAGCTATATATGGTGTTACTACAATAAAGCTTCCTGAACTTGAATTTACTCACCATGTTACCATTTCAGTATTCATATCTTCACAATGTTTACAATCTAGTCCAGGAAGTAGGCTTAACAAAACTGAAGGTCATATTTTCAGACCAAGAGGATGGGACTGAGATAGATACATGTACACTACCGGTCAAAAGTTTTAGAAAGAAAACCATTACTAAGATGGCAAAATAAGAAAGAGGCTTGCCTGGGCCATGAAGCACCGCCAGTGGACTACTGAAGACTGGAAGAAGGTG
>JAOUQX010093146.1:0-10793 GCA_028566295.1 Liobagrus marginatus
GCCCTTGGATCCCTCTTATCCAGGATGTGTGTAAGAGAAAAAGAGAGACAAGGGGAGAGAGAGAGAGAAAGAGAGAGTGAGAGTAGGAAATGTTTAGTATATAGTATATTAGTACCACTCATTTGCCCCAGCGCACCTCTCATACTGTGTGTGTGTGTGTGTGTGTGTGTGGTTGTGTGTGTGTGTGTGTGTGTGCGTGTGAGCAATTTATTACAGCAATTTATTATACACTATGCCCAAAAATGTACAACTAGCATGACACAAATGGCATTTCGATGCTACTGATAAAGTCAAAGCCCCGCCCTCCCTGCATAATCACTTTCCAAAGCCACGCCTACTCCAAAACACATGAACGTGCTCAGGCAGAGCAGAGGCTCAAACGATAAGACGAGAGAGAGTGAGATTAGCTTGTGTGTAAATCATAACGAGAGTTGTTTTGTCGTGATCAAGACTTAACTTTCTGTTCATTCGGGATAAGAGCATGTTCTAGAAATAGTCTGGAATGACAGTGTCCTCCTATAAAAAGCTGTAAATGATTAATTAAAAGCTGACTATGATTCCTATCCAACAAATATTGATTTCCAATTTTCTACAATTACAACATTCAGCATCACTTAATAATATTCCCAGCTTTCTTTTACATTCCTAAGACTATTATGTTATTTGATCAATTCTGGTTCGTTTAAGCTTAGTGCTGTGTTCAAGCAGAGCAGGACGGCACGGTGGCAGACTGGTTAGTACTACTGCCTCACAACAAGAAGGTCATGGGTTCGAATTCCTGCCTGGGGTGTTTCTGTTTCTGTGTGGAGTTTGCATATTCTCCCCATGCTTGTGCAGGTTTTCCCTGGGTACTCTGGTTTTCTCCCACCTCCAAACACGTGATTGGACATAGGTGAATTATCTTCTCTAAATTGTCCATAGGAGTGAATGTGTGTGTGAATGGTTGTCTGTCTCTAAGTGTTAGACCTGTGATTAATTGCTGATTGTACAGGATGTACCTCGCCTCACACCCTAAGTTAAGTGGGATAAACTCCAGCGCCCCCACGACTCTGAACAACATTAGCGCTAGATAATGGCTGCATGAATAATCTTGAGTGATTTTTCTTTTTATATTTATGTTCTGTAAAGCTGCTTTGAGACTCTGTTAAAAGTGCTATTGAAATACATTTGATACCTCAACCCCAGGTTCAGCACATGACCTCATAACAACTTGTTTGCTCACAGCATCAACAGTACATTTTAAATAAACTAATTAGCATTTTACATTTCCCGTATTTGCCAGATGCCTTTATTCCAAATGACGTACAAAAGTGCTTTGGGTGTGTATCAATAAATAGATCTATACTGGATCGTTCGATGACAAATTAAGTGTACCGTAAGCCCAAAGTGTACTGGTATAAAGGGGAAGTCTAAACCTGCCACAACTGAGCTGCCAGCGTCCCTGGCATCTCACTCCATCGTGACACGTGAAACATGGCGATCATCTGCCTGGAGATGATCACCGATGACCAATGGACGGTGTACAAGGATGGGTCACGACGGAACTTATGTTAATATGTCTACATTTACAATACAATAAATACAATACATACTGTATATCATATAACCCTAACATCTAACTACACATTCTGCTGTACCCAATATGAGGATTGGTTCCTCCTGAGTCTGGTTCCTCTCAAGGTTTCTTCCTAACATTGCGTTTAGGGAGTTTTTCCTTGCCATCGTCGCCTAAGGCTTGCTCTTGGGGATATATGTCATAAATTTTTCACTTGTTTTCTTCTTAATGTGATTTTTCCGTAAAGCTGCTTTGAGACAATGTGTATTGTTAAAAGCGCTTTATAAATAAAATTGACTTGACTTGACTTAATCGTTGTGTTGGAATCCTAATGTGTGCTAGTAATGCTTCGTTCTGTTTATAAATGCTGTTTTCAACTGTATGCACGACAACTTTTTTGAGGTCAGTATGTGATTATTAATGGATGAAAACAGATGATTCAAACTGTGTGTTGGAGATGCTCATTAAAAATGTTCACTTCTCTTGTACAGAAGCCAGACGGTCCTGCACCAGTTCTGCTGCCCCGCCCCCGAAGCGCCTGAAGGAGATCCCATTGGCTGTTTGAGGTGAGGACGTATAAAGAGACTATCAGAAATGTGTCACATGTCACAAAGGATGCAGGAAACAATGTAAAGACTGTCGTTCATTTAATTGCTTGGAAAGTGTTTTATTTAAATGGGTTGCTAACAACGAGCATAACCGCTAACTTAAATTTTACACAATAACCATCAAGATAAATGGCAAAATCAGCAGCATTAAAGTGGACAGTTTAAAAGAAGGTCAGCAATATTCATCCAGATTAACTGCTGATTGTGCAGGATGTACCCCGCCTCATGCCCTATATTAACTGGGATAAACTCCAGCGCCCCCACGACCCTGAACAGGATAAACGCTAGATAATGAATAAATGAATAATCTTGAGTGATTTTTCTTTCTATGTTTATGTTCTGTAAAGCTATCTAACATAGTCTAACATTTACTACGATATAATCTTATAAGCATAAGTGTGTATTGTTATTCTAGGAGTCAAATTCATCACGTTTATTTGTCCACGAGGTTACCGCAGACCTAGTCACACGTTCTGGACTCCACAACGACTTTTATTGGCCAAGAACTGTCCAACAGCGTAAAGCAGAATTTAAAGCAACCAATTGCAGTTAGTTTTCTTTTGTCAACTCGTCCTTATAAAATTATACACGTAGATTATACATTTATAGAAATTGTGCAGATTAATGAGTCTATAAATGATATAAATAAAATGTAAAAAATAAATAAATAAAAAAATCCAGCTTTTATCTCATTTTCAAATAAGCGCTCATCCTCACATTTGGAAATGGTAGCGCGTTATGGCGGCTTTGTTTTTGTAGGTGAACCGTTAAAACACATGACACATGCATTTACTAGATGTTCTTATTTAGAGCAACATTACATTTTATCTGATTTATAATACTGAGACTTAAGGGCCTTGCTCAGGGGCGCTAGCAGTGGCAAATTGGTAGTGCTGGGAATCGAACCCAAGATTTTCCAGTCGACAGCCCATCCCGCCTTACCTTAACCACGGCACTACCGCTTCCCCACACAGCTTCTGGAAAACCTGTAGAATCCAACCAATCATCTGTTTTCACCACCTCAGTGCACGGCGGCAGAGTGGTTAGTGCGCCTACCTCATGGCACAATGGTCATGGGAGCATGGGTTTGATTCCCACCCGGGGTGTTTCATTGTGTAGTTTGAATGTTTTCCCTGTGCTTGTGTGGGTTTTCCCCAGGTACTCTGGTTTCCACATGTGATTAATAAGTGAATGTGAATGTAAATGTGAATATAAGTGAATTGGCTGCTCTAAACTGTCTAAATATGAGTGTGAATAGTTGTCTGTCTCTAAGTGTTAGCCCTGTGATTAACTGCCCTAAGTTAGCTGGGATAGACTCCAGCGTCCATGCTACCCTGAACAGGATAAAATGGTAGACAATGATAGACTGACTGAAATAAAACGATTCCAATATTTTTTTCTAAACCCCAGGTTCAGCACATGACCTCATAATAACTTGTCTGCTCACAGCATCAACAGTACATTTGAAATAAACTGATTAGCTTTAGACACTTACCGTATTTGGCAGACGTCCTTATTTAGAGAGACGATCAAAAGTGCTTTGAGTCTCTATCAATAAATAGATCTATACCGGATCGTCAGATGACAAACGAAGTCCTAAAACTTCCACCCTATTTACGATACAATAGACAAAAATCAAGCAGCCAAAACTGTTAAAAAGGGATGAACATAAAGGCATCAAAAATGACAGAGTTATGACTTTCCATTTCTGAGGTAAATCGGATGCAATGTAAAAGAAACAGAACCTTATAAGACATCGTATCCTATTTTCGGAGTCAGTCTGTTCATTGCGCTTGAAGACAATAATGTCAAATTCTGCATCATATCCACAGAACCAAATCCACCATCCAGGTCCAATGCTGATTCTGGAACATGATTCTTTCTATTAAATTAAATTAAATTTGGGAGAAACGAAGATGGTTTGCTTAGTCAGGCCGTGAGTAAAATCTAATCTGACATGGCATGGCGAGGGGATTGCGTACGTAAGCCCTTCTCTGGTCACTTTATCTGAAAAGAAAGAGAGCGAGGGATTGTGTTTGTGTGTGTGTTTACGTGTGTGTGTGTGTGTGTGTGTGTGTGTGTGTGTGTGTGTGTGTGTGTTTATCCGGATGAAAGAACACTACTAAAGTATACCAAAAGAATAGAGTTCCTTTGGGAAAAGAGGGACTGTGTTGTAGATAGAAAAAAAAAACATTAGTTGCAGAGAAAAAGAGGCTGTGTGTGTGAGTTTTTTTTTTCTTAACACTCTCACAGACTAATTCTGCTAGGATGATATGTCTTCACCAATAACGCATTATCTTCTTCTAACGCCCTGCTAGCTAGCAACATGCTAACAATTCTGGCCCATTGTTCTAAAAATTGTTCACTCTGCTCAAACATTTCAGCAACGCTGTAGCAACTTTTTCAGTTTATGAGTTTATATTGATATTATTCATATGAATATTTATGGGAAATATTGTCTAAACCAAATTATGTTACGATATCAAAATGTTTCGTAAAAGACGATCAATTCAAAGTTTTATTTGTGTAGCGCTTATAACAATTTACATTGCTTTAAAGCAGCTTAACAGAAAATAACAAATTTCCATTAAAGAAAAAACCTTTATAAATTCGATATATATTTATCCCCAATAAACAAGCCTGTGGCAATGGTGGCAAGGAAAAACTGACCGAGTTGATAATACGAAGGAAACTTGAGACTTTTTTGACATCTTTGGCCATATACTGTAGCTGTTGGCTAATTAGCCTTCAAATTAGGCTTCAAACCCATGGCAGGAAGCTTGGAACGTTGACTCTGCATCAGACAGAGTCATGCACTTAGCTTTTATCTGCTATCCCCTTTCATCTTGATCCCAGCAATGGCATCTGTGAAAAGCAAGCAAGTTGAATGGTGCTCCAAAAACGTATAATTTATGAATATGGCTTGTGAGTCCTGTACAGTACTTTGCAGTATATTAAAGGCAGTGCATTTCCTGTGTGTAAG
Organism: Liobagrus marginatus; assembly: GCA_028566295.1. NCBI lineage: Eukaryota > Metazoa > Chordata > Actinopteri > Siluriformes > Amblycipitidae > Liobagrus > Liobagrus marginatus. Next base: position 5,147 of record JAOUQX010093146.1, read on the forward strand.
TGTGTGTAAGAGAGAGAGACCAAGGGAGACACCGAGAGAGAGAGCAAGAGAGAGAGAGCGAGAGAGAGAGAGAGAGAGAGAGAGAGAGAGAGAAAGCCAGTGTGTGTTGTGTGTTTCAGGTATTAAAGTACTTACCGACTGTTGTGCTGACAAAGTACCCAGTCAGCCGAGTGTTTTATTTGCTTTGCTGTTGCTTTCCGAGGAAAAGTGGTGTGTTGGGAGGCTGTTTGAACAGTTTTGCTGAGCAAAGTACATAGATGAGCCTTCACAACTCTGAGACTCATACATGCCTAATAATGCACCAGTGCAATGCAATATGCCTCTGACTCAACCTCACTGTACACCTTTGGGATGAACTGGAACACCGACTGTACACCAGAACCTCCTCACTATTACAACATTAGTGTCTGATCTCACTAATATTATTAGTGTCTGATCTCACTAATACTACTGTGTCTGATCTCACTAGTACTATCGTGTCTGATCTCACTAATACTATCGTGTCTGATCTCACTAATACTACTGTGTCTGATCTCACTAGTACTATCGTGTCTGATCTCACTAACACTATCGTGTCTGATCTCGCTAATATGATCGTGTCTGATCTCTCTAATACTATCCTGTCTGATCTCTCTAATATTATCGTGTCTGATCTCACTAACACTATCGTGTCTGAGCTCACTAACACTATCGTGTCTGCTCTCACTAATACTATCGTGTCTGATCTCACTAATACTATCGTGTCTGATCTCACTAATACTATTGTGTCTGATCTCACTAATACTATCATGTCTGATCTCACTAATACTATCGTGTCTGATCCCACTAATACTGTCGTGTCTGATCTAACTAATACTATCGTGTCTGATCTCACTAATACTACCGTGTCTGATCTCACTAGTACTACTGTGTCTGAATGAGCACATCCCCACAGTCATGCTACACACTTTATTGGAAAACCTGCACAGAAGCACGGAGGTGATGATGTTAGGAAGAGTAAGAACACACATGGAATGAGAACTTCAAAAAACACACATGGGTGTGATGCTCATGATTGGTGTTCCAATACTTTTGTACATATATTGTATCTTAACCAATCGCTTATTCAGTGAGGTATTTGTTACACTGGAACATGCTTGTGTTTGATGCCAGTGTTACACTTAGTGAAATGCCATGATGCATTACATCATCATTAGGCTGTGGGTCAAACATCATTATTGTAAAGGACAGGCTTGAAAAATGCAGTCAGTTTAGACAGACAGGATCCTGTGTGGTTTAGATCTCACTTGACAGACCGTTAACAGAGATAATGGAGGTTCTTCATCCTGTAGGGTCCTGGACGGTTCTGCTTTAGGCCTTTCTGTGGCTTTCATTTTACGCCTCAGGCGTCTCGTTTAAGGCTCAACGACCAAATGCGGCCCTGCTGTCTTTAGGGTGACTACCCCAAGCAAACCAAACGTAGCACAATTATTAACTATGTGTGGGGAAATGTGGGACATGTTACCAACAATAAAACCTAACCGGAAACTGTTATAAAATGTAAAGATAACTTAATAAAAAACATGTGTATTCTGCTTTCAGCTATTTTGTCCTTTTGACGCTTCCAGAACACCCCGCCACAAAATGGACAATGGGCACAGGCTACAGATTTTGTTATAAGCATTTAAAATATTTTTTTCTGTAAATCTGTAATTCAGGAATGAACATCAGGAAATCAGAATTAAACATACACGGTCCAGTCAGATTCTACTACTATTATTACTACTACTAGTAGTACTACTACCCAATTGTTACTATTTTACTACCAGTGGCACTAGTACCATCAGTGCCAATCTACCATTCTCCCATTCTGCTACTGCTATTACTTTTACCTTACTGCTACATTTACAGCATTTGGCAGACGCTCTTATCCAGAGCGACTTACACCTGAGTTGAGGGTTAAGGGCCTTGCTCAGGGGCCCAGCAGTGGAAGCTTGGCTGGGCATCGAACCCCGGTTTTCTGATTAGCAGTCCAACATCTTAACCACTGAGCTACCACTTCCCTACTGTTACTGTTGCTATTGTTATACTGTTACTGTTATATAACAGTATAACATTGTTATAACATATGTACACCAGTATAACATATTGATATACTGTTACTGTTATATAACAGTATAACACTGTTATAACATATGTATAACAGTATAACACTGTTATAACATATGTATAACAGTATAACGTATTGCTATAGTGTTACTGTTATATAACAGTATAACATTGTTATAACATGTATAACAGTAAAACGTATTGCTATACTGTTACTGTTATATAACAGTATAACATATGTATAACAGTATAACGTATTGCTATACTGTTACTGTTATATAACAGTATAACATTGTTATAACATGTATAACAGTATAACATTGTCATAATTACTATATTATAATATAATAATAATAACTATAATTTAGCAATATGCTATACTGTTACTGTTCTTATTACTCCACATCTACTAGTATTGTTGCCACTCCTAACACTACTACCACCAACACAATGCTACTAATTATAATAAAGTCATTGTTAAGATTCCGGCGCTGCACACTGTAATCAGCGTTTTTAATGAAACCCTCCGTTGGGGAATTGTCCCTGTGGAGATCTTGATAGCGCATCGACCGTGTCACGCAGCACATCACTGTGTAATTAAGCAGTGTTAATTATCTCCGAGGAAGCCATGTGCTTTGATTCGGTATTGATTAAAAGGACTGTAAATGTAGGTCAATTAGTTTTCACAAGTCACTGAGTTCTGCAGTGGTGGGTTGGTCCAGAACAGGCCAGAATCACCAAATTAACTGTTTACAAAAGTAAATCAACTAAAGCTGCATAATTAACGGTGTCGTTGGGATCGATGAATTAAAGGCATCATTTGGAGCACGGCAGAAGAGACAAACTGAGGGCAAGCCTATAAGTTGATCTGACTGAAGAAGAGAAACCTGTCAGTCTTAATGAAGGGCTGGAAAGCTCGTCCAGGCTGTATACAAATTCCATTAAAAAGTGTTTAAAGCAGAAATCTAAGGACTATGGAGAGCTGGACACACTGTGTGTTCAACGGTCATCGTTATTTAATTCTAACCTTCTAAACATCAATATTATTAAGATATTAAAGCCAGACATGGATTGGTTGTGCATTTCTTTTTGCCTTCTTCAAAGAGGAAAAAAAATAATTATGTAGAAAGAGAATTAAAAGGATTAAAAGTTTGATCTGACTGAAGTAAAGAAATCTGTCTCAAGAGACTTAACCGTCTTAATGAAGGCCTTTACTCTGAGAAAATCTGAAACACTTACCCAGGCTGTATGCTAATTCTATGCTCTTCTTCAGAGTAACTTACATTTGTCTCGATTTTTATCCATCGAAGCAGTTTAGGGTTAAGGGCCTTGCTCAGGGGCCCAGCAGTGGCAGCTTGGTGGTGCTCAGGATCGAACCCACGATCTTACGATCAGTATTTCAACACTTTAACCACTGAGAGCCTCATATGCTATTATACATTTCCTCAAATGAACCAAGGGGGATACAAACAATTATTATTAGGGTTAGGGTTAAAATAACAAATTATTATTTGTAGGGTCATTTATTTATTTATTTACAAGCACTGTTAGTTGTAGGGTGATTTAATTAATTAATTAATTAATTTATTTATTTCATTTCAAGCACTATTATTTGTAGGGTGACCAACCACGAACAAACCAAATGTGGGACTTATTACTACGTTTGCGTGGGACAATGTGGGACATATGACCAATAATAAAACCTGAAACTGTTCTAAAATGTAAATTTAACTTAATAAAATACATTTCTATAGTGTTTTCACTCGTAAAAATATTTTGTCATTTAGTCCGTTCCAGAACACACCGTTACACCACAATGGACCCGAGATACAGATTTGGTTATAAGTATTTTTTGTTATTTGTACATTACCGTATTAACCGTAACTCGGGCGAGTTGGATTTCTGACAGGAAATCACCCGCCCCACAGTTTGATAGACAGCTGTCACAGCCTCTTAGTGCTTAGCCTCTACTCCGTTCTTTACAACCATTGGATGAAAGCTAGGATTTTTTAAACGTCTCTGTGTGTGTGTGTCTGTGTGTGTGTGTGTGAGGCAGGATGTGACTTTTTCTGACGAATGGCTGTTCAATATGATTAGAAACTACGGCGTAAAACGAATTAATTACCGCATGCGTTTAATTAATATGACAATTAAAAACTAACACACACTGATAAAAATGCGGGATATTCTGTCAATATGCGACATGCGAGACAAAATACTGAGCGGGGCAACCATCTTCAAAGAGAAATATATTATGCCAAAAGAGAATGAAAGGATTCAAAGTTTCTTTTTGTACTCCTTTAAATGTATGCTAATTAGAATTGGATTTGCGTTTAAAGCTAAAAAAAAATGGAATGAATGAATTTCTGAGAGTGTCTGTCTAGCAGCCATCTTGATTTCTGACACTTTCAGTACCATTTTCCATCAATTTATTCTCTCTGATTTTTTTGAGGTAAATATTCACACTTTTGTTAAAGAAAGTGATTTTTTTTCTTGCCTGCTTAAGTTCTACATAAGAAGTAAAGCTTGAAATATCTTAGCATTAGTGCATCCTCATCGTGACCTCGCGATCATGTCCGAATGTACTATTATATACGTATATATATGTATATATATGATAGCACGTGATCACGTATATATAGACGGACATGATAACGAGATATATAATATAATAATAATATATATACAATATAGTATATATAACATCTATTCCTGATATGCACCTGATGTTTAAGGCGAATAGTGTTATTTTTACAGCCTGCAAATAAGCACAGGCCCATAAAATGTCTGTATAAAATTAAATCAAAAGCTTGCCAATGCTTTTATTGGAAATTCAATTAGGCTTACAGACAGCAGAGTGATTTACATGAACTTCCTTATAAAAATGCACAGTGAACGTTGGCGCTAACACATTTATAAACAGATCATTAGGTTTAAAAATAAAACATATACACACAGGAATAAACCCATGAGGCAAATGTTGGAATAACTTCCTAATATTAGCATGATATGCAAATGGAAAAGTTAGTACTGGATAATCTTGTTAATATCCGGAAACGTCTCAATTTAACAGCCCTTGGGTGTTAATTATCTCACTGTTGAAATGACACGCAGGACTGGAATGCTATATTGTGATTTTATTGTAGTTATATTTCCCCAGGCATACATTTTGGAGAGGATCATTGCGGTTATGAATCGTTGGGCGTTTGTACAGAGCTGATTGTTTAGTAATGCCGGAGGGAAAGCACTTGGAATGTCAGCTGAGACATGCCTCTGTTTTGGACAAATTCATTTGTACCTTGTACATTGCACCTAAATACACATAATACCTTAACATCAGTTTTTAATCAGTAATTTCAGTATAAACTCCACGCTAAATATGGCTCTTGCATTGTTATATTGCCTAAATATTGGCTGCAGATACACTGTAATATTAGTATATATCCCACCCACTAACAGTAACATATCCCACCCACTAACAATAATATATCCCACCCACTAACAGTAACATATCCCACCCACTAACAGTAACATATCCCACCCACTAACAGTAATATAT
>JAOUQX010093188.1:0-20656 GCA_028566295.1 Liobagrus marginatus
TGCCTGGTGCGGGGCTTGAACCCCCGACCCTCTGATCACTGACCCAGAGCCTTATACCACTGAGCCACCACCACCCCAAATGGTGTTGTAGCGGCCCGAATGCTTCGGTACCTTTTTCCCAAATTGCATGAGTAATTCCCAAAAGGCAGGAGGGTGAAGAGTGTGTGTGAGGGATGTGTGTGGTCGGCCACAATGCTGGTGGGTTTCTGGATGCAGCATGAAGTGTAAATGTCCATGATAGAGGGGAGAGAAATCCCAATGATCCTCTCAGCTGTTCTCACTATCTGCTGTAGGGAGTTGTGGTCCAATACGGTAGAGTTCCCAAACCAGATGGCGATGCAGCTGTTCAGGATCCTCTCGATGGTCCCTCTGTAGAACGTGGTCAGGAGGGGGGAGGGAGATTTGCTTTCCTTAGCCTACATAGGAAGTAAACACGCTGCTGTGCTTTATTGCTGATGGAGCAGTTGTTGAGTGACCAGGTGTGCCATCGAGGAGGCTCTTTTGCATCAGACTGCATAACTAGTTTAACCCTCGTCAAGCTAAGGGATGGTATTGACCTGCACCTAATCTCTGAGTCCGTGCATTACTGGCTTTCCTTCCTCCATCCACTACACTACCTTGAGCAGAAATTATACTCTGACCTACCTCTTGAGCAATGCGTATGATGAGATTATACCACACTCCATCTTTTAGATCTGATCCGATCGAAAATGTGTTACCGCCTAATTGGCTAGGCAGTTGTTTGGTTACTTGTGTGGAACAAAACTCAGGTGTTGGTTGTTCGACTTTAACCCTTCCTGCAACAGGTGTAAATGAGCGATCACCAAATTGTCTACCTCTGCCTCAGCATAAATCTGACATGCTCCCATCAGTATTAAAATTATCCATATTGAAGCCATATGACATCCTATCTTATTAACATACAAACAATTAAACACTAAGAATTTCTTTTTGCAAAAACCTTAAGAATTAACACAGTAATAGTATCAAATAATACAAGAGATTAAAACTAGTATTCTTAATTATGTAGTGAAGTGTCCAGCACAGTGAAACTTTGTTACTGTTCATTGAATCCGTGACTGAAAAACAGTTCCCACCGGTGACCAAATAACATTCATCCTTGTACGAAGATCTGAAGTGAGCTGGTCTTCATCCGGGTCACGGCACCACTGTAACCGGCCTAGTTCTGGCAGTGTTACAATCTGCGTTGTGTTGCAAATGAAGAGGTAGAACCTGAAGGCTGCTGGAAATAGAGTGTTTATTCTGGATGTAACACAAAATCAGCATGAGAAATAGCTGCCATCATAGCGTGAGTGCATTTTTTTCAGGTAATCAATTCTCTGGTTGCGTCGAGAACATACTCTAGACTACAATGGCCACAGGGTGCTTATCTTTCCGGACTATACTGCGGAAGTGATTGAACAACGAAGAGCTTTCAGCGATGTCATGCGCGAAATGTGAGCGCTAAAGGTTACCTACAGTGTCTACTTCCCTGCACGTCTCCAGATACAGCATAAAGGTCAGATTAAGACCTTCAATGGCCCTGCGGAGGCTATCAAGTTTGTGACGATCAGGTTGAATTAAGAGTAGAACCATATGCATACAGTTTGGACAGAACACGTTTGTAAATGGCGCTACTGTCGATAATTCTAGAACTTGAAATATTTGTAACTTGGAGGTGGGGGTGAGCGGAGATGCCTGAGTGTCGCAAGGCCTGAGGGTGGGTCCTATTAACAATAACATGCGAGTAGCATTGTAGAAGAGGGAATAGAGTGCTTCAGTTTGGGGAAGCCAGTGGTGGAAGAGGGGTGGGCTTAATGTTGACTGTTGTCGATTTTGGTTTATGTCTTTTGTTTATATTTGTTTGTTTATCTCTTTTTCTGGAGTGCCTCATTTCAATGCTTTACCTAATCTTGTATCGGAGACTCATGGCTAGCATTAACGGGAAAGCTATTATGTTAGCTTCTTTGAATGTGCAAGGGCTTGGTCATGTAGTTAAAAGAAGTAAGGTATCTGAAATCACTCAAGGCCGATATAATATTTTCCCAAGAAACCCATCTGAAGCCAACTCAACAATCTAGACTGAGGACTAATTGGATATCTCCGGTCTATCAGGCCCCATTCAACGCAAAACACACTAGAAGTGTGGCTATTCTGTTTCATAAAAATGTTTTATTTCTACTGTCGCCAATGAATGCTGATCCTCAGGGCAGATATATAATGGTGTCCAGCCATATTAATTCTTTTTCTGTTATTTTACTTAACGTTTATGGCCCAAATTTTGATGATCCAGGAGTTTTTCACAGAGGTGAAAATATATAATAGGTGGCAATTTTAACCGTTACTTATATCCGTATATGGATAGATTTTCCTCAAAACCGCCACCTACGGGTATCTGGTTGATATCTGGAGACTCCAGTACTCAAAAGATATGGATTATTCATTTTACTCACACGTTCACAAATCGTACACTAGAATTTAATACTTTTTGGTGTCACACGAATTGGTCTCTAATATTAGTGTAACAAAATATCACAGCATATTAATATCTGATCACAGCCCAGTCACTCATAAACTGGAAAGCATTTTGCCAAAGCGACATTACTGTTGTTGTTTTAACGCAACCTTGCTCAATGATCCAACTTTCATATCTTATTTCACTGACAAGATGGAGGAGTTTTTTTTGCAATCAATGACAACGAAGAGGTCTCCGATTCAATCTTGTGGGATGCGTTTAAGGCTGTAATGCGGGGCAATATTATGTCGTTTTAGTCATCTACAAGGTGTGCATGGAATAGTCGGCTTAGGTAAAGAGGGAAAACACTGCCAGTACTCGAACAAATATATAGGATGTCACCTTCAATGTCCATCATAAGATTTTGAAAGTGAAGTACAAATTCAACTCTATCCTGAATAGGCAAATAAATAACCTTCTCCTTCAAACTTAAACGGAAACATTTTGAGCTTGGAGATAAACCTGAGAGACTGGTTGCGAGACGTTTGAAGGGGGAATAAGCCAAGAAGGCAATTCATATGATTAAATCAAAACCAGGAAGTCCGATTATCAGTACGAATGAAATAAATGAGCGTTTTAGAGAATTTTATTCTGAATTGTATACTTCTAAAGTGGAAAATACAGACCCTGACTATGATAGTTTCTTCTCAGACTTAAATCTTCCGAATCTAGATGAATCCTCGTGGTCCGAGCTAGAATCAGAGCTCTCAATCAAGGATTTAACGGCTATCCATGCATTTCCATCTGGGAAAGCTGTGGCCTGGATGGGTTTGGTTGTGAATTTTACAAGGCTTTTTGTAGGAGACTGGGCCCATATATGTTACGCATGCTACATGACTCAATTCTTGAAGATGACGCCAGTTTAACAGGCTGCATTCACGACTGCTCCGATCACAGTTCGCTTCTTTTTGTTTTAATAGTACTTTTTCTGAGCTCCGTTCTCTTTTTCTTTACACCATGGAACATATAAGATATAATCTTATATAAGAAATAATCTTACGTCTATTGGTTGTAAATGTGCTCACCAAACTTTTTTTTTAACTTCAGATTCAAGCTGGCCAAGAGAGATCTAAAAGATCAACAAAGGACGTGACAAACCCAAGTGTCCGTGAGGGAAATGAGCCGGTGTCAGAAAAAGGCTAAGGGCATGCGCATACCTCTGCCTAGCGTTCTATTAACCAACGTCCAGTCACTGGAAAATAAGCTCAATGACCTCAGGGCCAGGGTCAGGTTCCAGAGAGACTTTTGGAACTGCAACCTCCTGTGTTTTCCCGAAACATGGCTGAACCCAACTGTACTGGGCCACGCCATCTAGCCGGCTTTCTTCTCAGTTCGTCGCATGGACAGAACAATGGAGTTTGGAAAAACAAGAGGAGGGGGAATGTGTCTGATTGTAAACAACAGCTGGTGCAACAACGGTAGCATTTTACCTCTTTCACGCTCGTGCACACTGAACCTGGAACTTCTGACTTTAAAATGTCGCCCCTTTTATCTTTTAACTTGGGAATTTAGCTTGGTCATAATCAGCGGCGTCTACATTCCCCCCCAGGCGGACAGGGACAGCGCTTTATGTGATCTACATGAAGCGCTCACATCATACCCAACTCTCCACCAGGATGCTGTGCTTATTGTCGCGGGGGACTTTAACAGTGCCAAGTGCCCAACAGTGCCCAACTTATATCAGCACATCACATGCGCCACCATAAGCGAAAGGACACTGGATCACTGATACACACAACTTAAGGACAGTTTCAAAGCGCAATCTCACCCAGCGTTTGGGAAGTCAGATCACGCACCCATTTTCCTGATGCCAAAATATAAACAAAAGCTGAAACATTAAGCTCCGTTTCGGCGAGAGGTCGCGCGCTGTATGGACCAATCAGTGGCCGCGCTTCAGGACGCCCTGGATGATGCAGACTGGGACATGTTCAGGCACAGCTCTGGTGACATCAGCAAGTTTACGGAAGTACTTTTGGGATTTATCGGGAAAGTCGCGGAGAATACAGTAGAAAAAACTGTTAGCACTTTTCCCATTCAGAAGCCGTGGGTGGATGAAACTATCCAACAATCCAACAATGCGGAGCTCGCGACCGGTAACATGGAGGAATATGAAGCTGCATTATGCATACATGCGCAGAGCAGTGAAAACAGCAAAGCAACGGTATAGTAAAAAAAACTAGAGTATCTCTTCCATCACAGCTCTAGAAGAATATGGCAGGGACTAAGAACAATGATGGACCATAAAACGCCACCATCCAAAATGACGAACGCGGACGCTTCATTAGTCACAAGCTAATCGCATTTTTTGCTTGATTCGAGGCTGAAGCTATCAGCGCCGTGAATGCTAACAACACTAACGGTGCTAGCGTCTCTATAAATGCTGCTGACGGCACATGTCATGGACAGGTCACATATATCACTTAGTAAAGAAGGCCGGGCAGTGTCTGTTCCACCTCAGACGTCTAAAGGACTAAACTGCCCTCTCAGGTGTTCAGGACATTCTACACCTGCACCGTTGAGAGCATCCTGACCGGCAGGGAACAGCACTTAGCAGGACAGACGAGCTCTACAGAGAGTGGTGTGATCGGCTGAGCATTCCATCTGCACTGAGCTTCCTGACCTGCACACCATCTATAATAATCGCTGCTTGCGACCATGTGCTGACTAAAATATTGGCATCCAGATTAGCACAACATATTACAACAATTATCAATCCTGCCCAAACTGGGTTCATCCCAGGTAGATTTTCATTCTATAATGTACGTCTACTTCTTAATATTCTGTATGCTGATCGCCCAGTAGCTAACAGTTCCGTGGCAGTTCTCCCACTAGATGCCCAGAAATGCTTCGATCAGATTGAATAATCATACATGTTTGAAGCACTAAAACAGTTTAGATTTGGGAGAAGATTCTTTGACTGGGTCAAGCTTATTTATTTTCATCAGTCTTCATCTGTCCTGACTCATCTGTTGGTATCAGATCAAGGCTGTTTTAAACCACGATGAAGTGAACGCCAGGGCGATCCTTTATTACCACTTTTCTTCGACATTGCAATCAAGCCGTTGGCTATAGGAATCATATCCCATCCACACATTCACGGCATCCCACTAGGTGGTACTGAAGGGCTGGTTAGTTTATATGCAGATGATCTTTTGCTGTATATCAAGGACCATAAGGTGTCCGTCCCGAATCTTTTGGATTACGTGGACATTTTTTAGGAAACTCTCAGGGTACTCAATAAAATGGAGTAAAAGTGAATTTCTGCCCTTGACAAATAACTTGAATGATAACTTTTTGACTAATATACCATTTAGACTAGTCGAGGATCACTTTGTATATCTAGGCCTGAGAATCCCGAAAAGCCCTAAGTGTTTATTTAAATAAAAATTTCTGGCTATGATTAATAGTGTGAAGTCAAGTATTGAAAGCTGGACATTGCTCCCTCCGTCACTCATTGGCCATCATCAAGTAAATGTGTTGAAGATGGTTAATCTCGCTGAATTGTTGCATCTTTTCCAAAATCTCCCGATTTATCTACCTGTGACTCTCTTTAAACAGCTTGATTCTATTATTCTTTCATTTGTATGGCTATTTTTAAGCATTATTATTGGGCAGCGAATGCCATGGTTCTCACTTAATGGAGAAGGGGCAATCAGGAGGATGTTACGTCTACAACCTCTCCGCTATGGGTTACTGCAGAGGTGGTGTCAGTGCCGCAGTCCTCACTCCCAGCTCTACTTTATACACAATCTACATCTTTCAATAAAAGCAAACACAGAGAGGATGAGGAGAAGTTTGTTTCCGCAAGCTATCTGGGCCCTGAACCAAAACTCCACCCCATAAAACACACACACACACAACAGGACCCCACTTTTTGCTTTTTTTGATTTTCTTGCTTCTTGCCCTTTTTTTCTTTTTTCTCCTGGGACTCTCTTTTGCACACACACATGCACAAAATGTATACGTACACTGTATAATTACAGTATAGCATGTATATACACTGTATATTTATAGTATATTTTAGGGTTAGGGTTAGTTATTTATAGTATATTTTAGTATATTATATTATTACTACCACTACTATTTTTTTTATTATTATTAGTAGTAGTAGTATATATGATTGTCATATACATATTGCATATAGATGTACATTTGTAATTAGTAATTACTGTACTTATTAATAGTATTTATATGCAAGCAACCCCCCTTTTACAATTTCTTTCTCTCCCTCATCCCCACTTACAGCAAACGTTCGGTCACTCCTCAAAGCATTTCACTGTATGTTGCACCACGTATGATGTATATGTGACAAATAAACTTTGAACCTTGAACCTACATAAAAATATTCCACAGTATATATTTAAACCTGCGACTCACGTTATTCAAGCCTTTTGTCTTCTAATCCTGAGGACAGTCAGTTGATTTCTCGCTTTGTTAGTGCCTTCGCAACACCTATTCGTACTTAGCGCATCCAAGAATATGGTCTACTAACTTGAGCGACGAGGTGACTGACGGGATTTGGGATGAAGTCTTGTCCAGGATAAAGAGTTGTTCAATAAATCTGAGATAAAAAACTGATCAAGTTTAAAGTGGTACATCGCCTCCATTTTTCCAAAACTATATTGCATAAAATCTTCCCCTCGATATCTTCTCAATGTAACCGGTGCAATTCGGTGGAAGGCACATCTCTTCTGGTTTTGTCCTATTTTATATGATTTCTGGTCTGATATTTTTGATATTTTTTTCGAGTGCTTATAAAATCACTATACAGCTCAACCACAATCTGGCTATTTTTGGCTACTCGGATTTGATACTCTTCCTCACTCCCATCAGCAAGATCTGATCATGGGTATGATTGCGGCCAAAAATTTATTTTGTTATTTTGCAATGTTGTTTTTTTGTAGCCAAATTACTCATCTGGAAATCTCCACGAGCCCCTAACTATTAGAGATGGCTAAATGAGATGCTATATATTATTCAAATGGAACAGTTAAGTTTTGGTGATACCCGTGCACAAGGAAGGTTTGAAGCCATGTGGGGATCAGTTTTGAGACTCTTGGAGATTGAAGCTTAAGTGCTCTATGTTCTGGAAACCTGCCCTTATATTTCCGATTTGTGTCTCGGTTTTCTTCTCCTTCTGTGTTCACGTTAAGATGTTGAGAATGGTGAATAGGGATATTAGGTATGTCTGTAATGATTGTTGTGTATAGGCTCAGGTGAGGCACTCCAGATGTGATTATTTTTCTTCTTTTATTATTTTTATTATTATTTTTATTCTTTAGTTATTTTCTTATTTTTTTCTTTTCCTCTATTACCTATTGAACTATGTTATCCCGTGTGGATATTCTATTTTATGTGTTTGTGCTTCATGTAGCTTTCAAAAACCATACAATAAAGTATTTTAATAAACAGTTCTAATACATCTCTAACAACAATATCACGTACTTTATCACACTTTTACAACTTGTTTTTACACTCTTATTAAGGAGCACCGCAAACTGCTTACCTCCTCTTAACACACTCAAAGCGGTCCGAGGACACAGCACAGGTAACGTAAATGACGTCACGCGAATAAAGAATTCTTTTTTACCAAAACTGACAAATATAATACTCATCAAAATATAACGTTTTTACAGACAAATTAGGTAACGCAAATACACTCACAAAAAAAGAAGACTGATTAGTGAAACGCATTAAATTAACCTCTTATTAACATCCATCACACCAGGCAGAATAAATGTAATCTCTCAACACTAGGGTGAAGGCTTTACGGACACTTGACAATAAATCAAACATCATTGCTAAACATCCCATTTTCAGATTTAATCTGCCTTTTGCTTTTATAATATCCTCCATTATTCTTGGAAGGTTTTCCACCAGATTTTGGATCAGAGCTTTAAAGAGATGCTCTAAGGCACTGTAAATTCTTTCCAGGTGCTTTGTGAGGTTGGGGGTCATGGTTTCCTGTTGGCCAGTTCCTCCATTTTCCCTTGGTAAATCTCTTTACTTCGTGCACAGAGACTTTGTCATACTTCTAAATTACAGGAAACATGGAAAAACCTTTAAATTATACCATTCAATAGCCGACAGCGACAAATTCTATATAAACAAAAGCATCAGCAGTATTTATGAATACTGAGTGTGTACCGTTCATGATGCAAAAATAGGCATTTTATTAATTATGCATCTAATGTGTTCTCATTTCACATGTGCATATGATTCCTAGCAATCTCACAGGGTCTCTATGAAAGAGTCTGTGACTTTTGTGCTCACCATATTTTTTAACTCTATGGGTTACGTAGACTCGGACCTTTGATTTTTTTTTTTTAACAGTCCACTGTCCGAGAAAGATGCTGAGAAATTTAAGCAGTTTAGCTGACTTCGGAGCACTAATGCTGATTACAATGATCCATTTTGCAGAGCATTGTGATAAATGATCTGTTCAGAAATACAATGAGATGTGTATATTTCAACGTGGTGCACCTTAGATGTGTAGAGCCCTTCAATAACATGCTCTCCCTCATTGTATACGTGCACTAACAACACACGGGTGCTATGTTAAGATGTTTTTTGTGACATGTTTGTGATCCGAGTCCCGTTAAATATTGTGTTCACAGATGTCTATGACTGTGATAATTCATTGCCACATATGACTTGGTGCCAGATGATGGCACAGACTTTTTGGCCGCGAGAGAACTGGTTTTATTGGACATAAGGACTGAACTGCTCGTAAAAATTTCTCATAGGGAGTGATTATGGCAGTTTTCTGAGACCTAACCCATTCTCCTTTGAAGAGAATGTTGCTGAAAACTGGGGAATCTTCGAGCAGGAGTATAACATTTTCATCGCCGCGGCACACCACTATAAGCCTGCCTAGACACAAGGGCTTATATCCACCACAATCTCGCAGACTGGAGGCCATAGAATGAGAGCGGCCATTCATCTACACAGTGGAGGTGTGGCACCGGGTGAGAATAGTACTGTTTTAACTCCTGATGAATCTAGAGAAGATCAAGAGTGCCTGAAAATAAAGTTCAGTGAAATTAGCAACCCACAGCAACTTGTTTCACTGCAGAAACAAGATGAGAATATCGAATCATTTATCAGTGATCTGCGGATTAAAGCCAAACCATTCCATTTTGGAGAATTGACAGACAAACTTATCTGTGACAGGCTATAAAATGGGATCAACAGTGAAAGCTTCAGGAAAACACTTAAGAGACAGCGACTTAACTCTGGCAAAAGCCAACGCAATATATCGTATCCATGAAATGAGGTAAACAATGAAACACTGGCTATACCACAGACGCCCACTAATGTGGAGGCAGTACATCCCGTTTCCAGAAGGAGGCACAATAAACATTGCAAAAACTGTGGAAACGTTTTTCCATCGTTTTGTCATGAAGCAAAGAAAGAAAAATGCCTGGCCTTTGGACAACTGAAAGAAAATGAATCATATCAAAAAATGCTGCAGATCATGTTGCCAGATCGGTCCAATGGAAACAAATAACAAAAAATGTACATGAACTTAGCTACATGAACACAGCTATACTCCCAGTATATGAAGATACTTTCTGTGTTGATGCCCTTGAATTTGATAAGTGTGTTGACACTTAACTCTTTCATGGCTGATCAGGAAGATGGGTGTGTGTCACTGTACATAAACAAAACTCTAGTTCAGGTGAAAGTCGACACTGGGGAAAAGTAAAACTTAAGGAAACAAACAACATTCAAACGCGTTGCCAACAAGGAATGACAAGTGCAAAGGAGCACACCTAACGTTGTGGCTTTTGATGGAGCTAAAACTGAAACAAAAGGTTTAGTTACATTTCTGTGCTGTTTAAAAATTACAAAACCACTCACTCCCGTTTTATTTAGTGGATCAAGATGTCCAAACACTGTTAGGATTTTGTGCATGTTTAGACATAGGGATTGCCACAATGTGACAACCTGGTCAGTAGGAAGAAGAATACTGAAAAAATCCTCAAAGAATACAATGACTTGTTCACTGATGAACTTTGAGAACTCCCAATCACAAAACCTATGACAATAAGCGTGCAGCCTGTCGTTCACCCTGTACATCACACATTCCACTGGCAATGCAGGACCGAGTCAAAGCAAAGTTGGACAACATGCAGAGTTTGGGCGTCATAACACTAGTCTCTCAGCCAATATACTGGGATTTGTCCATGGTTGTCACACACAAGAAAGACAGACAAGAAATCAGACAGTGCATAAACTCTAATAATCTCAATGCTGCCTTAAAGAGACCCCATCAAACAATGTGCAGTGTAGAGGAAATTGTAGCCCAGATGTCAGGGGCAATTGCATTTTCTGTGCTGTATGCAAATTACTCTTTCTGGTAGATTCAACTTGACCACAAGTTTTCTATGATTACTACATTCAACACTCCATTTGCCCGATACAGATTTCCTTGTGTGTCTTATAAATAAGTAACAATAAATAAATAATGAATAAATTCCTTAAATTAAATGTTTCAGAGTTCAATAGACCAGCTGTTTTCAGGATACCCTTGTGCGGCACGACTGGAGGAACTCCCAAAGCATGCAGTTAAATCACGGAAAGCTGAAGGATGCGCAGAGGATGTGCTGATCAGCTGGCAGATGTTTTTACAGACACCTTTAACTTCTCTCTGCACAATGTAATCATTCCCACATGCTTCAAGGTCACCACCATTGTCCACGTGCCATGGAAATCTTCAGTGTCCTGCTTCAATGACCCATCGTCATGAAGTGCTTTGAGCAGCTAGTTATGAGGCAATTTAAGGCCATGCTGCCCCCTCACTTTAGTTTGCATACCCCTCCACCGATGACATCATCTTCATCACACTCCATCTGCCCCGCAACAGACCCTTTTCACATGACATCATGCAAGTTCCATTCTGAAACAAAGCAGTGTATATTTTCTTCCACTAGCATAGTGAAATGCTATTTAGTTTACTCAGTTCCATCCACATCTGCCAAAAATACGACTAGATTATTTAAAGCAAATAGCAAATGAATTTTTTATGTCACCCATGCACTTTTTAAACAGATACACTCGTCTTTCACTGGTTCTGCACTGTCCATCCGGAAAGGTCACGCTTGCCGTAGGCAGGAGTGCAGGGCCAATATTTATGTATGTTGAACATTTCTATAGGTATTTGTCCCAGTTTATTGTTAAAAATGGCCCGTTCGTGAATGTATCCTGGATGTTTAGAAATGTTTTCAAACTTCAAAGATTTTATCCGCTAGGAATATTTTCACAAGCGCAAGTTGTGGACGAGCATCGCAAATCCAGTGAAAGACTAGTATTTCTATTATCATGAAATTTTTATTCCAAAGTGAACTAATCCTTTAACGTTATCAAAGAAACCTGCAAATATGCTACCATTGTTATTTTAAACTTTACCTTTGTTATTTTGTGTTGTTAAATGACAGGTTTATTGCCGTTTGCCTGAAGTATCCCGTATCCCTGTGTTCTGAATTGTGTGACTTGGGGATAATGTGTTTTGTCATTGTACTAAATGTCATGTCATTGCACTAGACGTTTGTCTTTGATTTGCACATGTGCACTTTATGTAGTCTGTGTTTTATTTTCTGTGTAGCACCTTGTTCCTGGAGGGATGTTCTTTCGTTTTACTGTGTAATGTACTCTCTATTTGGTGAGATGACAACAAAATCCACTTGAATTTTTTTAAAGTGTTTTCTTTTCTTGATAGGAGACTTCAGATTTAGATAGGAGAAGTAAATGTAGATTATTGTGATAAATGATCTGTTCAGAATTACAATAAGATTTGTAAATTCTAATGTGGTGCACCTTAGATGTGTAGAGCCCTTTAAAAACATGGTCTCCCTCTGTAAGGTTCTCTGTGCCAGCGACCTACAGAGGGGCATGGCCGGGACGGCCACCCGAGGGACTTTATGACCCAGCGAATGTTCACGTCACCTTTATGTTCATGTCATGTGTTTTATGTTGGGTTTTGATTGGTTACCTATGTTCACGTCATGTGTCTTATGTTCTGATTGGTTAGCGCACACGCATAGTTTCTGTTTAGTTCATAGAGCACACCTGACTATGATTTGTTCAATTATGTTAAGTATAAAAAGGTAGCAATGAGAAACCCTCACTGCTGGTTATTGTTTGTGTTAGTTCTGTTAGTGACTGACCGCGTAACATTGCTCCGGTTACAGCGTGCATTATCTTTGCCTTGTCATAGCAGCAATAAAAGACTTTGAAACTCACAGCTTGCCTGCATATTCGGGTCTCATTCTGCTGCGATCGGAGAATTAGCAGCTCCAACGACTCCGCGTGAGAGCTGCGCGTTACACCCTCATTGTATGCATACACTAACAACACACAGGTGCTATGATAAAATGTGTTTTGTGTTGTGTTTGTGACGTGAGCACGTTGATAAGATTTGCATTCACAGATGGTCAATGCTATGTTAATTCATTTCCACATACGTCACATTGAACGCTGCTAGAGCTCATAATGTTTCAGTTGACCATTTACTCTGGGTCAGAGATTAAATTTTTATTATACTTTTAAGGGGAATTTATGAATGTATTTTGAATTTTAACTCAAACAAATATATATAAAACAATAAAAATAAAAAAACAGAGGAAAGCGGAAATGCAAAAAAGACAAACAGACAAAAAGAAGCAGAGATGTGGACAAAGAGTGAGCAGAAGAAGATGGAAGCAGAGTGTACAGTAGTTGGAGGATGGGACCTGTGAGTGCTTCAACACAAAGAACAGAGAGCTTTTATCTATCTATCTATCTATCTATCTATCTATCTATCTATCTATCTATCTATCTATCTATCTATCTATCTATCTACACTAAGTTGCTGTATTACTATAACATTATAATTTGTACTTATACACAGCAATATCGTCAACAAATCAATACTTAAATATCACACTGATAACCAGCTAAAACATTGATAGGTTTTCATTATGAGTTAATTAAATTAGGTGCTACCTATTTTGGTCAGCAGACTACATTAAAAGCATACAAGACTAGTAGTTTTAAAAGGTTTAACGTTTTGGTTTAAAGGTTTAACGTCTATTTTAGACATTTCTAATACTTTCAACACCCAATTTTCTCTTATAACCAAACTCACACACAACCGCCCACACATACAAACATCCAGATATACAGGTGCATCGCAATAAATTAGAAAAGTTCATTTATTTCAGTAATTCAACTCAATTTGTGGAACGAGTGTATTAAATAAATTCAATGCACACAGATTTAAGTGCTTCAGTATGTCAAAGAAACCTGGAGTTTCATATCACCTCAGCAGTCCCAGAGACTGATCGCCTCCATGCCACGCCAAATTGAGGCAGTAATTTAAAAAAAAATTTCTTATGAAGTATTTTAATTTGTTGAGATAGTGAATTGGTGGGTTTTTGTTAAATGTGGCCAAAATCATCACAATTAAAAGAACCAAAGACTT
The DNA here is from genome assembly GCA_028566295.1 of Liobagrus marginatus. NCBI lineage: Eukaryota > Metazoa > Chordata > Actinopteri > Siluriformes > Amblycipitidae > Liobagrus > Liobagrus marginatus. Next base: position 13,980 of record JAOUQX010093188.1, read on the forward strand.
ACTCTGTGCTTCAGTCTGTGTGCATTCATTTACTTAATACACGAGTTCCACAATTTGAGTTGAATTACTGAAATGAACTTTTCCACAACAACATAGTTTATTGAGATGCACCTATAGTTTTGCAAGACAAAACCAATAAGGTATTATGCTACAAATGGCAATCTGCATGTGTGGTTAAAATAAGATATTTTTTACTGGATAATGTTCATGTTATAAAGCATAGATGTTGATCTATGATTTATACCAGGGGTCGCCAAACTTTTCAGCCCAAGGGCCGAACTATTAACTATCAAACTGCAGTTTGGGGACCAACTACACACTCGAGGTTCAAATAAAAAAAGAAGCAAAACCTAGATGTTGTTTGTAATTATTTATTTAATTATTTTATTCAGTTATTATTTAATAACACATTGATACACTACACATGAACACCTGTATTAGTGGGAATGGTGAAATTGCCAAGATAGCAGACATTTCTGGCTTTAGATTTGATGTCCCTAACATCAACAGTGACCTGAGATTATCATCAGACAAGTTTGTTCTCAAATTCTTCTTCACGTATTTCATTCTTGAAAATGTTTGTTCACACAAGTATGCTGTTCCAAAGACTGAAAGGTACCTTGATGCAAAAGTTTTGACATTAGGAAAGTCTTCCTTGGGCAAAAACTGGTAAAAACCCGCCGGTCCTTCTTTAACTTCGGACTTCTTTGACTTCGGTTTCGTTGAAATCACACACAATGCTTTCTCGCCGGATTTGATGAAGTATTTCAAACTCCTTTCTTCTTGAAATTGTCGACACGCATCGTCTATTTTTCTTTTCGTCTTCTCGGCCATCGTTGGGCACCAAAATAAAGTTTTATAAATAACTGTTAGTAGAACGTAGTTACGGTAGTCAGAGGATGTTTTTGTCCTGAAACGTGATTGGCTGTTTGCAGGTGACAGACAGCCGATCAACCTATCAGTAATCAAGCTTGTAGCGAAGGCTTGTATTGATTACATGAAGGAAATTATCACTACATAAAATAGTGTGTAACATGTTTCGCAATTAGACGCTAACTGACACCTCGTCGCAGCAGTCAATCGCAACTGGCAAACTGATCAAAATAATCAAGTCTTGAACAAGCAGCAAACCATTTGAAAACTCTGCCACTAGATGGCGTTATATCATCTCATTGACTGTGAACAGAAGTAGAAAAAGTAAGCAGCGAATAAGATTTTGCAATGTAGTGATCGGTTGGAAAACATAACGCACTACTGCGTGCCTCTATTTTAATTATCTAAAAATGTAACGTCCACGTAAGCGGCGGCCAGGATACACGTAAATTTCCGCAATTTTTTTCCATACATAAAAAGGTCTCCATGGGCCGGATAAGAGGGCCGTAGTTTGGAGGCCCCTGATTTATACAAACAATTGCTAAAAATGCTACAAACAGTTTTACGGTTCAGTCACTACAACATTGTGCATTTTCTATACATTGTTCCATTTTTCATTGGGTCCTTGAGCAAGGCCCTTAACCTCACCTGCTCCAGGGGCGCCATTCGTTCTGGCTGACCCTGCGCTCTGACCCCAGCGTTCAAATTTGTATGGTGGGATATGCGGAATCAAAGAATTTCACTGTATGTTGTACTGTATGATGCGCACGTGACCAATAAACTTAACTTAACTTTAACTTTATAATATTTTCATCAGTATAAAGACTAAAATTACACTAAAGCCTAGGTTTTAGAAGTGCACTCTATTATCCTAGTTTCCTTCAGAACTAGTGGAACCTACATCAAACTCTCTACAGGGGTTAATAATTATTCCTGAAACATCTTTTCAGATAATAACATAAGACTCATAAAAAAGTCAATACCATAATTTATTCAAAGGAATAGTGCTTTATTGACACTATTTCCTGTTAGCAGTAGTGCAGGGTAGGGCAGGTCAACTTTGATCTGTTAAATTTGGAAAAATCCTATGTGCTTCTTGCTCACCTGAGTGAATGAATACATGGTAACGGAGGAGGCCATGGCATCAGTCAGGTAGTGATTTATGAGTTTGAGCGGCCTATTTGGGATTTTTGTGGGTGGCTTTACATACTTGTTTACAGTATGCTAACAATTTATCAACTGATGGTAAATTAATGGAATTGGTGTTAAAAAGGAATGGACTGACAGCTAAGAATGTGTTGAAATGGCATGAGGTGCGTTGCAATGTGACAAACGGAATTTGGGGCATATTCGGCCCAGAGCAGGAACTGTGACTGAATAAGGTTTGCAAAAACAGCTCATTCTTGTTTGGCTCATTCGACATGTCAGTTGGATTTCAAGTGGTTTACCAATTTCAATTTATTCCCAACCTTTCCATGAAGCTGGCCCACCCCAGCTTTACTTCATAATGAAGTGAATAAATAATCAAAATGTGGGATTTGGGGATTGTTTTGAAAGCTGTCAAGGTTTTAGTGACCTTGGTGGTAGCCAGGATGTACATCAGATGACACATGGTCATAGAACATGTGAGGCCACCAGTTTTCCACATGCCTGGGAGACCGGTGGTGACTGAGGAGTGGGACCTTGCTCTCTTTTTTTCGGTAGACGTAGGTTCAAGTTCAAGCCTCTGAATTGGGGCGTCTGCCAACTGCCATAAATATAAACATTTTCTTTTTTAGTGTTTAATAAAAATACAAGACATTACAATTGTTTTTTTTATTAGTTTAAATACATTGTTTTTGTTTATTGTTGAGACTTGGATGAGGATATGAGAATATTTACAGCAAGTTACTGAAGAAAACCAGTAAATTCTAAGAGGTATACAGGCTTTTTCTTGTTGATGTATTTTCACTGTCCACAACTCTTGAGTGTCATGTTTTAATTGTTCAACTAAGAACAACTAAGAGAGTGTTCTATAAAATCAGGTGACTAGGGGGTTGATGTTGGTGCATGGCAGCAGACAGGTGCTATATAGAAACAGTTCAGAATGGCCTCTCTACGACTGAAGGGGCTATCAAAAACTCAGACTTGTCAGTACAGTGCTTTAGACAGCAGAGGGGCCAATGGTTATGCTGCCTTTTCGAGCCATAGAAGCTTTTTTATTGTGACACCTTTTGTGTCCTTTCGCCTAAAGTTAGTGTTCTTGTCTTTAATAAGCATCAACAGTTGACAAAAAACACACGATCAGTAAAAAAAAAATACCTCTTTAATGTCAATGTGAAAACAGATATCTCCAGAACAGAATTTAAAAAACGTAATGTGGAATGATTGCACGAATATTCAGTCCCTTTAAAATGACTGATATAATTCAAATAAACGCCCTGTCAGTAGCCTAAAATGACATTTTAATCCTGAGATACTAATTGCTATGCATATCTGGCACAGGTGACCAGATAAATAATAAAACGACAATAAATAAATAAAAAAGAAATATATAATTACTTGTTTAAATGTACCTATAAATATGTAAATATCCAAAAGAAACAAATAAAAACTAAGTGATTATAAACAGCTATACGACAGCGCATATTTTGTAAATAACCGTGGCGACAGCATCATCCTATGGCTCACACAGTTTCTAAAATGCCACACCATTTGTCTTCAAACACCGAAAGGTTTATTTCAGCCAAATACAGATCATTACAAAGTAAAACAGACATATGACACCATCATATGTCCAAAAAGACCGCCGGTGTAGTCAGGTAAACCATTATTTTCAGAGAGTATTTATTACGGCTGCGTACGGTTTGGAATGTAGCCGAGCTCTATAGCAGCCACAGCTTTGCCATACATTATGGAGGATGCTATATTTGGAACCATTAAAAACAAAAGAATATAGCTTTGGTTTAGACGGGAAAATGCATGCAAGTACCAGTTTACCATTAAATGTGGACAAATATATAGCAGAATCTAAACAATTAAAATTACGAGCAGGTTGTTTGCTTGAACGTAAACACTTGATTGCCTTTATGTTAATTCAATATGGCATGGGTTTAATTATATGTTTTAACAATACGGAAGTAACTGGCTTGTAACAAATTTTTTATTTTTTTTTTACATGATCGTCGACTAGCCTGTCCCTTCTGCTTACCGTAAAAAGCAGTTGTCGGCGATGGCGTATCCTGTTAGTGTTTGTAGCAAATTATTGTTAAGCAATCTTACACGCTCACATGCGTAGCGATTTTCCGTGTGTTTTAGAAATGTTTCTTTTCAAAACACTGTCTTCAAAGATGTGCACAGATGGGCTACATGGTACAGATAATTTATTCTATATTCGTATTCATTTCAGGCTATTCGTAAGAAAAAGTGTTGGAAGTTTGTGTTTATTTAACCGACCGCTTTTTCTTTATATTATGTCCGGCATGCGCCAATAAGAAGGCAATGCTCGGCAGAAGCTTTGCACCCCGACATGGACAACGTGTTCATTCTTTCACCTTACCTCTACCACAAAGCTCTTCTCCTCTCCACAGACAGCCACGACCCAAAACACGACATGAAAGGAGCAGGTTTTCCAAAACAATCCCGGGAGCCCTGTCCTTTTCCTCATCGCTCCCACCCCCGCCATGACTGGCCACACAGAGATCCCCAGCAGTCGAGGTCCAGACTCCTTTTTTACAAGTTATCAAAAAGAATCAGCTTTTGTATCCTGTATATTTCTAACAACCCACGCGAGCATCAAATCCGGCGAAATCATTGCGCAGGCGCGGATCCATACAACGGGCCTGCGCGCGCTCGACTGGAGGCGTCTTGAGCAGCGCGCGTGTGCTCGCGCTGTCAAAAGTAGACCTGTAATGTAGAATTGTAAATGATTACACCTGTATTTATTAGTTATACGTAGTTAACTCGTAATGTAGTTACACAAAAAAGACAGTATAACTGTGTCCGTGTGTGTAGGCTATGTGTCTGCATCACAGATCATTTGTACATTTGCATATATAACAATGTTAACAATATGAATTGTAAAATTCATTTTTGCTAGGTTGTCATCAACAACGGTGTTCCCATGTACACTGTTAGACATTACTTTAATTTGCACAGTTATTTACTGTATTTTACCAAGCATAATACTGCAAATTCTATTTACAGGAAATAATTGTATTTACATTTTCCGAAATTTCTCTAACGTCAAACACCACATACAGCAATTAACTGCATTTTTTAAATCTATGTATATATTTTTAGCAGCTTAACTAGCAGAGAAAATACTGGCATGATACTCTACTCGAGATAGAAGAAATCAAGTTCAAGATCAAGTTCAAAGTTTATTTGTCACATGCACAGCCTACATAGTACAACTTGCAGTGAAATGCTCTGATGACTAACCGAAAGTTCACTATTAAAGAAGAGAGAGAGAGAGATATTCTACAGCGGTGTGTTAAATTGTATATAAATAAATATATACAGTATATACAGGTGAGTATATATTTATATATACTATATATATATACACAAGATACTTCTGACGCTGTCTGTTCTTCAAGAGTGGCTTGACACAAGGAATGCGAGTAGTGGTTCTTGAAGCACTGACTCCAGCTGCAGTCCACTCTTTGTTAATCTCCCCCACATTTTTGAACGGGTTTTGTTTCACAATCCTCTCCAGGGTGCAGTTATCCCTATTGCTTGTATACTTTTTTGTACCACATCTTTTCCTTCCCTTCGCCTCTCTATTAATGTGCTTCGACACAGAGCTCTGTGAACAGCAAGCCTCTTTTGCAATAAGCTTTTGTGTCTTGCCCTCCTTGTGCAAAGTCTCAATGGTCACCGTTTGGACAACTGTCAATTCAGCAGTCTTCCCCATGATTGTATAGCCTACAGAACTAGACCGAGAGACCATTTAAAGGCCTTTGCAGGTGTTTTGAGTTAATTAGCTGATTAGAGTGTGGCACCTGGTGTCTTCAATATTGAACCTTTTAAGAATATTCTAATTTTCTGAGATACTGAATTTGGGATTTTCCTTAGTTGTCAGTTATAATCATCAAAATTAAAAGAAATTAACTGTTCTGTGACTGGTTAGTTTAGTTGCCCCCTTGTGGTCACCTTTTATATATTTCCTAAGTGTCATGTTCTTCTCTTAATTTCTCGATTGGTTTGGAGGCATCACATGACCAAAAGTAAAAGTCTCCATTGTCTTAGCACATGGTAGTACACAGTTCAGTAGTCAATCTGTTCGCATCTGTAACCGTTGCTGCCTTGGAAAGCATTGTTTGTGAGTATCTGTTGAATATATATATTAATTGTGATTTGACATGATTATTATATTGATGTGCTTTAGTTCGTTATTTCCAAGTTCTGTTAGTCCAGAGGCTGTGTAAATAAACAGCATTAGCGGATTGATAGCCAGCAGTATTTTATGTTTGTTTAATTATAAGTATGGCTTAGTGTTATACAATATACAACTAGGATTGATGTGTGTATATGCTTAGCTTTAATCGCTATATTGTTACACGTTAGTATATACTGTACTTATTTGTTATGTAAGTATTGTGTCGACTGAAAATAGGTATATTTTGAATATTATAAAAATATGTCCAATAAGGATGGTGTTATGCGGTAATACTGCACTGTGTGTACACCTTGTAAAGAACATCTGCAGTGATGATTAAGTACTGTACTTCTTTTCTTTCTTTTTTAGTTTCACACCATTTTTTACTGCTGCATGAGTGGCTAATCAATAAACATCGGCATTCAAATGTTCTTCACGTCTC
>JAOUQX010093219.1:0-10787 GCA_028566295.1 Liobagrus marginatus
AGGTTAAGGGTCTTGCTCAAGGACCCAATGATGGCAGCATGTCTGGAGCGGGGCTCGAACCCCCGATCCTCTGATCCATGACTCAGAGCCTTACCCACTGAGCCACCATCAACCTCCACATAAATGTGGACGTTTATGTGTAGACGTTAATCTATTACTGCTCTGAATGCGTTCCTAACTGTATCGGAAACATTGTCCTAGTGACAGGCCTGTACTGCCACCTAATTATTGTCAAATAGCAATTGAAATGAATTCTGACAGCTAAAAATTGCATGCACATTATTAGCCAAGCACCTAAATTAGCCACTAGCACAAATGGTCACTAAAATAGCAGTAATCAGCACTTGTTTTAGCAATTATTTCCTCTGTGTGGAGACTGAATGGAGACATTTATTTCCCCCCATGGCTGTACCTTTAGCTAAATTCTGAGTTGTCCACTTAATGTTCATGGACCTTGGTGGCTTAAGGGGTATTTGACCCCTTCCTGCTTGTCCTGTCATCATCTTGAAGTTCAATTCAATTTTATAGCATACTTGGGAACATAATTAGAGTAGGGAAACGGTTAAAAATGAACATTAAGTTTATGAAGTGAATGTGCAATTTTATTTATCCCTACTGAGCAAAGCCAGGGGTGACTGCGGCAAGGAAACCTCCCTTGGATGGTATGCGGAAGAAACCTTGAGAGGAACCAGACTCAAGAGGGAGCCCATCCTCATTTGGGTGACAGCGGGTTATAAATCATTATTAACTTCAGAAACACGTTGGAGTGTGATTATAATTGATGTCCACTCTGTGGTCAAAAATGGTCGCTTGGAGTTGAGGAGCTCCTGAGCAGCTTATAGACCAGTTCAACACAGTTCATTAGAAATGCAGCGCCGACTCCTCCATGCCATCGTCTCTTTGAATGTGAGTCTTTAATGAAGCAGAATCCAACTGGAAGTGCTACAACTTTAGATCCTTCAAAATCCACGGGGACGCCATCGTCTCCTTGATGGTCTGGAATCTTCATGAAGCGTAGCACAGCCGGCGCTGCCGCAATCTCCAGATGTCTCGTGATGGTAGAAAAAAAGAAGAACGAGAAGAGAAATTAGCGTAGCTGCTGTTCATAGTAATAGTAAACACGATATAAGTGTTGAAAGTGTGTATGCAACAGGTATCCTGCGTAACCGTAATGCGTAGCTGACACACACACACACACACACACATGCAGATTGATATGCAACATGAACAGCTGCCATAATGGGCTCCATTATGCTAATGTTCCGTTTTCACTTGCTTCAAATCTTGAAGCACGGTTGAAGTGTCTGAGGTTTGAATTCTTATTGGAATGCAGCGCGTCGTTTTCTCGCTTCTTAAAGTAGAACGAGCGTCTGACGGTTCGTCTCGAAAAGGCTATAGAGGTTGAGTTTTGGACCATTTTAAATGGCTGTTTTACAATCGAGTGTATTTTGGTCCGTGTGATTTCAGAGGAAGTGGTGTTTCTTTTTGATTGGACGACATCACAGTCCCGGTCCTGAAGGGCCAGAGTCATGGAGAGTGCCGTTCTAACACACTCGCTAAAGCCTGTAATTAGCTGCCAAGGTGAAGCCGGTGCCTTTGAGAAGGGAAATAAATGATGGAACTTCAAATGAACTCGATGTCCGTCATTCCTTCAGCTCTGGATTTAACGACTTCGCTTATAGACGATTCTGTCGTTTGTCTGCATGTTCTGGATTGCAAATGAAATGTTTTATTGTTCTTTTATAAAGTAATAGTTACGAAATAGTTCATCCAGATTACTTGTTGTTGTTTTTTTATGTACTGAAATCAAACATTTATCACTTTAACTTCAAGATGGACTTTGACCTAAATAGAATTCATTTTCATCTTTATGCAGTTGCACTTTTTGACCTTATGCTACACTGACAGGAACTGATTTCTAATCATACTCTCCGGTGCCCCCTAGATAAGTTCCCTTTTGGGGAAGTTCCTTTCCTGACTTCCTCCCAAGGTTTCTCAAGGTTTTTCTTGCCGTTATCATTTCTGCAAGATACAGTTAAAATTAAAATGTATATGCTGAATTGATATATTTCTGTAAAGCTACTAAGCAACGATGTCCCTTGATTATCTAGAGCGACTTACGATGATTTAACTTATTTATACAGCAGACCGGTTAAGAGTTTTGTTGTCATTTGTGGGATTTTAACTCGAACCTTTTGGCCAGTAGTCCAAGCAAGAACTGCTAGCTGTTTTATCCCCGGTATATTTACCTTTCTGATTTACAGATCTTTGTAGAGTTGCTGTAAACGTTGGTACAGATAGCTAGCATTAGCAACATAAAAACATGTACGAGTTCATTCCTGGCAGCTTAGCTCATGTTGGACAGCTTGTATAAATAAGTCGTGGAACATTGAACCTGTATTATTACGGGATCAATTCTTTTCAGAAATCCTTTAACTATGCTAACTAATGTTAGCAAGCTAGCTGGGGTTCGGGTTATAATTATTTATAAATAAGTCTTAAAAGCTATATATAATTTCAGGTAGGCTTGCTAATGCTTATCTGAAATCGGACTGAGGCATCCTGTGCGGCTAGCTACACAGCTAGCTACACAGGGACAATTTTGTATTACTACTTCAGCTATTCATTCATTTTGCAGTGGCACATAAATCCATAAAAAGACAATACATTTTCTCTCTTTTTTTTGTGAGAACATGTGCACAGATACGGCGGTTGGTTTGAATCAGGATGTCGTATTTTAACACGGTTAGTTAATTACGCCATTAGCACAAATTATGCTTCCGCTATGATGAAGAGCGGAAGCGGCGCTCAAGCCCGTGCGCCAGAAAGTAAAGCCCACAGATATGAAACGCTAATTACTCTCTTCAGTTGCAGAAAATAGCTTCAGCCCTCAACATGAACATTAAAAAAAAAAATGCATAGAGGATTTTTATGTATTTATTTTGTTTTAGTAATTCAGCGCTGTCGAAATGGGATTGGTCAGAACCGGTTGGTGAACAGTTCACTGGTACTGCATAATGAAATTTGACTTATTGGACATTATATACTGTCTATGGAAATTATTGTACAGTATATGGATGTACATTGATATTTTTATGGTCACAATTTGCAAGGACATGGTTTGTTTTCAGTATAAGATGTGTGTGTTCCCTCTGTTCGAATAACCTTAAACAGCATTTTAAATATGATCATTTTCCTGCAACACATCAGCAAGTGCTGGAATTATGAAATAGTGAGCCTAATTGTTTTGTTTCCTTAAGCGCATGTTTTATTTCTTACATATTGAACCCTGAGCAATAGGGGTTGACCTGTTTAAGTAGACTTCATCACATGCTGTTTTTTTTTCTTTGTTTGCTCTCTTTAACCCACACTCTTATCTTAAATACTCAGCTTTAAGCAGACTGTGCTGTGCTCTGATGTGAATTTGGGGAAGAAAAACCTATAACACTCATCATTACACCTGCCGGTGGAGATCTGATGGCTTATTAAGGATAAGCGCTAGATAATGAATGAATGAACATTTTTAAAATTCATGAATTAAATAACTAATTAATTCAAACACATAGACAAGACTCACTGATTTATTGACTTTATTTATTTACTGATTCACTGAGTATTGATGTGGAATTAAGAAGCCCACATCATGTGTCTTGGGGTCCGGAAACTATAATATCTAAGCAGAAAAGCAAATTTAAAAGAAGGATCAAACATGAACACATGGAATAGTGAAATATTAGCAATAAACAAGGTGTGCGCCTCGATAAAACGAAGAGGTTAAGAAGTTTTGCTGAAGGTTTTATTTGAATAAACAAAGACAGATCGGAACTCGTTGCCATGACGTGACGAGTTTTTGAACTGTTTTCTGGGCTGTAGCTCATGCACAGTGTGTCCTCTATTCCCTTGAGGCATGTTGCATAAAATGTGTGCAATCTCTCCTCAGTGGTACGGAGCACTCTATAGGTCACAGAAACCCAAATTATGCATTTCCATATAAACCCAGTGTGAGACTTACAGTCCAGCCTTTTTATCACTTTATCGCTTTAAGCGAGCCATCACTCCAAACCCACGCTATTATACTGCCGGGGGGAACTGCAATGTCAGCAAAACCACACGAATTTCATTGCTGTGTGTGTGTGTGTGTGTGTGTCCCTGATTTCATTAAGGACCGAGTTTTACTAGCATCCAACACTGAAATGGAAGCCGTAAATAAAATGGTTCATATCAAGCGTTATGAATTTTAACCGCCGCTGCCTCAAGCAAGTTTGATACAATTATTTATATTACTCACAAATCGATGATTGTCTTGCATCCGCAACCTGTGTTTTCAGCTCAATAGGACGATCTCCAAAGATGCTTTTCTCTCCAAGTACTACAATCAGTCTGTCGTCTCTGCCTTCAGGTAAGAAGTGTGTGTGTGTGTGTGTGTGTGCGCGCGTGTGTGCATGTGTGGAGCTGCCCATTGACTCATCTAACAGCTCAGTCCCATGTTCTACAGCGTACTGATTAATGCATGTTTAGGGTCGTACAACTCCACACACTTTATCTTATATTTTGTCATATTTATTACAAAATGTATTATATGTAATGAATTTATTTTTTTGCTGTTGTCATATTGACATAGGATCACTGTGTAAAGTCCACTAATAAATACATTAACTTACACTTTATTTAAATTAAAGATAAATGGCATTGACCTGATTATTTGATTACCTTGGTTATTATAAAGTCCAAACTCCTTACCCCTATAATTACAAATTCTAACAAGAATTTCTTTCAACTTAAAATGGCCTATCTGATTGTGACTAATAAACTGACTCGGTGTGTAGCGTGAGCTTGCACTTCTGCGACTGTTAAAAGTCTCTCCACACGTGTGCAGCGACGGTGTGATCGCGTACCACTGGATACGTTTCGACGTTCCTCCAAAGGACATGGAGCTGCTGCCCATGCTGTCGGAAGAACGCGTACTGGAAATCCTTCGCCGAGGCGTCCGACAGGAGGGAAAACGCAGCATGCAGCCCTTTACCATTACAGATGTCACTGCCTCAAGTAACACACACACACACACACAGACTTCATGACTCCCACTAAGCATCAAAAACTCACTGACTTGCAAAAACTGCTTTTTTTTGGCTATGATTTTTAACTTTTATTAGTTTGTGAATTAATATTTTATTATAATTGTTTTGTATTCAGGCTTTATACCAGGTATAAATAAATTGGCTTTTTTCAATTTAAGCAGGACTTAATTTAAGCCTTTTTGTTGCGACAGGCTTAAAACACTTTACAACAAAAGAAAGACATTGAATATGTAAGAGGATTATTTTACATTCATTTTATTTTGTGAAATCACTTATTTGGTGTTAATATGACTGAGATTCTGCAGCATCCTCTATACATATCTACTAGCGTTGTGCCAAAAAAGTAAGAAAGTGCCAAACTATTTCATTACAATCAGTTTTTTTTTTTCAATAGACAATATGATGCATATTGCGTAAAATGTCGTTCAATATTCATAATTCAATTTCAAAGTTTGTCATGTACAAAATGCACATGCCATGGCACTGAATATCTCATCACAATGGCATCTGTAAAGGGAAAAATTTTGCAAGTGTAAAGATCTAAGCAGCGGAGTCATGTTTCGATAACTAGGGCGTGCTGTGGTTGGTACCTACCAAAAGTAGGCCAAGGAAGGTGAACCGGTGACTGGGTCATGGACACCGATAGCAGCTTTATGCACATGGAAAGTAAAGGCTAGTTTGTTCGGTCTGAGCCCAGAAAAACCTACTACAGAACAAATTTAAAAAGTTCGTGCTGTCTATGATGGAACAGTGTCGGAACATACAGCTGGTCATACCTGTCCACTGCTGAAAGTGCTCGTCATGTGTTAAAAGTGCTTACAATGGGTTTATAAGCATCAGTACTGGACCATTGGGGAATGGAAGAAGGTGGTTTGGTCTGATGAATCACTTTATTCTTGTGGGTGGGTGTCGCATACCTGGGGGAAAAAAGATGACAACAGGATGCACTATGCAACGATTTCGGGTAATGATCTGCTGGGAAACCATAAAGCCTGGCATTCATGTGGATGTTACTTTGACATGTACCTTAACATTGTGGTGGTTGCAAACATTTTTCAGGCGCATGACAAGGAGTTCGTGGGGTTGTCTTGGCTTCTAATTTCCCCAGTTCTTATTCCGATCGCGCGTTGGTGGGATGTGCTGGATTAATAAATCCGATCCATCGAGGCCCCACCTTCCAACTTAAAGAACTTTCAGCCAACATTAGTGCCAGATGCCACAACACACTTTCAGAGGTTTAGTGGAGTCTTTGCCTGGATGAGTCAGAGCTTATTAGGTGGCTCAAGGAAATCCAACACGATATTAGTTTAATGGGTTATATGTTATGGGCAATCAGTCTATAGGTATCTAAAAAAAATGTAAAAAAAAAAAATGACGTGAGCATTAGGATTCCCAATTTTCTGTGAAATAATCAATTTGAAGCTGGAGTCAATTCGCTCTGCGTTACGCCACATTACAGCATGTTTCTTACTATGTAGACTTGCACAATCTTATTCATATTTTGATCAACAATAATAAAAACATTAACACTCAATCGTAACCGCTTACTTTGAATAATACTTTGAAAAATATGAGTCTGCTTTGAGTGGTTTAGAGAACAATGGCGGACATCCTGACACGTTCTGACATTTTGCTGTAGAATCGTTATGAAACTTTCGTGTACTCAAACTCTCAAACTTTTTAGTATATGGTTTCTTTCTTTGGTTTAACCAGAATCAACTGCACATAAATCATTGTGACATAGGAAAATAGATCCTCTCCTTGGCCTTATTTGCCCTTTAAAGTTGTTTTTTTTTATTTATTTTTTTATTTTTTTAATAGCGAAAGTTGCTGTAGCGCTGCGATGATTAATCATCTTAGTGAGGTTAGGATTTTCGTTTAACACAGCTGACCACCTGTCAGCTACCAGCGTGGACTGAATCGCAAACCGATTTGTCATATGGAAAATTTTACTTCCTAAAATGGAAACGACCTGTAATGCGTTTACATTTACAGTATTTGGCAGACTTATCTTGCATATTATATTCTACCCTTGTATATTAGATCCTTATGCACATTGACTTGCATTTAGCCTATTTATCCATCTGAGCAGGTGATGGTTAAGGTTAAGCTCGGGGGCCCAGCAGTGGCAGCTTGGTGGTGCTGGGAATCGAACCCCGATCTTCTGATCAGCACTTCAACACCTTAACTACTGAGCTACCACTTCCCTACCAAAACCAACGGTGGTAATTATTTGTTGAAAATCTTCGAATGCTACGCGAGTCATGAACAGTCTGGATTTGTAGCACTAATCTTTCATATAAAATGCTACATAACATAACACAATGTGTCTCCGCGAAAGTCGCTACTGAAATTGAGTGCACGGTTCGTACTAGACTAAAGAGGTCAGACGCTGGCCTTTAAAAGTGCAGGAACATGGGCATCGGTGTAAATACAATACAGCGTGGTTAATGAGATGATGATGAACGCACGATTGAGCTGTCGACTCATGCGGTTTACAAACCGCCGGTAATCCGGCTAACGAAAAGGTCAGAACGCGCTTTCATTTTCCTGTGCCACAATGCGGCGAAGTGAGAAAACGTTTCCTCGGCACGTCATTTCATACATGAAAGCTGGGCTGCTGCTTGTGAGAAACAGTTTTGTTATTGCCCGGTGTGTGTGCCTTTTTGAGATGTAGCTGTTTTAATAAGATCGTGCTACTAATTGTAGTTTAATGTTTATAAAGCCTTTTTTTGTTTTGTTTTTTTCCATCTATTTTACAATGTCCCACACTGGCCAACAGTTCAGTACTAAATGGTTTCATTTGTAATGGTTTGAGAACCTGTTGAACGCTACTCCCTATAGGAACTCGTAATGCATGTGGGTGTGACTAGCAGCATCGCTCGTTTCTGATTGGCTATAAGGCGGACATCTTAGAACGGATGATGTAAACTAAATACGGAAGTGGTAGATCGGTGGTTAAGGTGTTGGACTGCTTAGCAGAATGTCGTGGGTTCAATTCCCAGCACCACCAAGCTGCTATCGCTGGGCCCCTGAGCAAGGCCCTTAGCCTTAACTGCTCAGTTTCATAAGAAAAATAAAAGAATGCCATGTATATAAAACACTGAATAGAATATAAAAGTCTGTGCATGTGAACTGTACATTTATTACGCCTGCATGTTGATTATTTTTTCAGAAAGCCACATTGCATTGCAGCATGTCTCAGGTTCCTGGACTGTTTACGTTGTATTTGCTGTGGGGGATATTAGTTACTGTCAGTGACGTGTGTGTGTGTGTGTGACTAAGATGAAGTATTCACAGGATCTGCAGCATTTTGGACAGGCGTATAGGTAACGTGAGGATATTAGACAGAATGAGCGCAGAGCTCCATTTATGTATCACATGCTCTCTTTCTTTCTCTCTCGCTCGCTCTCTCTCTCTCTCTCTCGCACTCTGCAGTTACAGACCCCAGGATGGCCAGAAACCCTAGCGCCGGTGAGTAAAGCACAACAATTTCAGACACTGCTGCGTTGCAATTTTCCACCTGGCTTGGCAGCTTCTCTTCCGCCACTCAGTGAAAAATGCCTGCCCTTTTCCACCCTTCTATCATTTGCCTCCATGAACATGTAAAACACAGGACACACCTTCAGCCCCAGCACTTATTACATGCATGCAGTACCTTTCAAATGCACCAAGGGACATGGATGACTCAATCTACCCTTCTAGTTTTAGACCCACCTACATGCTTCAGTACCGGACTGCTTTAAGGCAGAGGTGTCCATCCTTTTATAAACTGAGAGATGCTTATTGGGTACTGATTAATGCGAAGAGCTACCAGTTTGGTATTCACTTCTGAAATAACAAATTTGATCAATTTACCTTTAATCATATTATTATTTATGGTTAGGGTTAGTCTAATGTTATTCATGTAGTATATGTGAAGATGCTGATCATGTTAATGATTTCTCAGAATAATTATCAGCAATGATTGAACAAGGTAGGAAGCAGATAAATAGTAATATACAACACTTTATTTCAATAAATCTTTATAAGTAATGATATTTTCAAATTTACGTTAATGCAAGTCTGATTTAAAAATAGAATAGCAATGAAAAATACAGATGCAGCTCACTGGTAAGTGATGTATGTTATGGTGGGATATTTTTAAAGCAGGCTCCCGGGCTGCTCATGTAGGGGAACCTTGGGGCAGTTTCTTTTTTGGGAGCGGTTTGTAAGGTACAGTTCGAAGTGAGATAGTGTATATTGTTAAAAGCGCCATACAAATCAAATTTAATTGAAATAGAATAAAGTGTCCTCTTAGCATGCAGTTACTCTGAGTTACAAATGTCTCCTCTATAGCAACGGAGTGTTTCTTCCTTCTGGAGGCTACCGCCAGCATTCAGAAATTCCAGTCTCCTGGTTATCCTGACAAATATCCAGTCCAGACACGTTGCCAGTGGCAAATCCGTGCACCTAAAGACAAAGCCATCCAGATCAAGTTTCCGTTCTTCTACGTTCAGGACTCCTGCTCCAGTGACTACGTCTTTATCTTTGACTCTCTCAGCACAGACGCATCACACGCCATCATACAGTGAGTAAACACTCCTCAAAATCGGTTTTACAGCCAGGTGTGGAAACAGAAGTGGAAGTTTTTTGTATTTATTTATTTATTTTTACCAAACTGTTTTATTAGTTTAATAAAACCATTATTAAAGTATTTTTTTCTTTTTGTGTTATTTCATGTTCATGTCTATAAATATTTTTTTATTAATCTATTCCTATGGTTTTTCTTTTGTTTTTGTTTTTTCAAATTTAATAAAAATGTATGTTGACTTTTTCCATGCATGCATTTATAAATATGTAAAACTTCAATTGAATCATTTTGGTTATTCAATACAAGGGTTTTTTTCTTTTTCTTTCTTTATATATTTCTTATATTTATTTTTAATAAGAGCCAAGTCTTGCCGGCTAAAGGCTATAATTGCAGTCCATTTACAACATAGTTTAAAAATAAAACATTTACAAAAAAATTCCTATTTAGAAGAAATGGTATTTAATTTGTCCAAAGGGGGGAAAAGGGCTTGTAGCATAGCCACCGTTTATATTGTAAGTAATAGCAAAAATGAACTTTAGTAAATGATAAGAAAAACTAATTGATATTATTACTAATCTGATACTAAACACACTGCCTTGCTCCAGTTGGATGGACCGTAACTGCATTCTACACACATGCTAAATTCATACCAAGTTTAAGGATGAAATTGTACTGCATAAATGTTGTGTAAATGGTACTAGAGATAAAACATGAGATTATGCTTAAATATATGGAAGTTTATATCATACATGAATAACATGAATAAAATGGCTAAAAATCCAATTTCATTATTCTTTAGGATGTATGGACTGCATAAAAAACGAATTCTGTAATTGATAGTTTAGGAATTAAAAAAAAATTGCTGTTTACATCTTATTTACCTATGATGTAAATTTACATATTTGCTATTATCAAGAGAAATAAAATAAAAAAAATTTGTGTTAAAGAAATACTATTCTACTATTAGTATATATTATATATATATTTGTGTGTATGTGTATATATGTATAGTGTGTGTGTGTGTGTGTGTGTGTGTGTGTGTGTGTGTGTGTGTGTGTGTGTGTGTGTGTGTGTGGGCGCGAGCGTGTGTGTGTGTGTGAGAGAGTGAGTGTGTGTGAGTGCGTGTGTGTGTGTGT
>JAOUQX010093240.1:0-10786 GCA_028566295.1 Liobagrus marginatus
CCCCATGGTCCTAGTGTCTCTCGGGTGGCCTTCCCGGGCGCCGCCCCCTGAACATAACATACGAGGAGGATGTTACAGTGTGTGTGTGTGTGTGTGTGTCTTTTGTTCTTAGTTCTGTGTCCAGCTGCACTTCAGGGACAGATGCCTCAAATGAGAAAGACACCTTGTCTGCGCCTGGGACTTGAGTCGTTTCTGGGATGTGTGTAGATGGGACTTCTGCTGAATTCAAATGTACAGCTGTACATTGTGTGTACATTGAATGTCTCAGTGTCTGGGAGAGCATCCTTTAATGGAGCTGTTTTCGTATCTGGGAAAATGTTCACTGCTGGATCTACCTTGGGCTGGGACAATGTCTACAAATGGAGCTGCCTTGAGATGCTGGGACACTATAAACTGCTGAAGCTTTCACAACAGGGACCACGACCACTGACTGAACTGGTGTAATGGATTTTACAGGGTTCCAGCTTAAATTTTAGGCCCAGGTCACGATGGTCTATGTGAATTCGTTCTGTCTCCGAGCCCGGCCCCGGACGAGGTCCATCCCTCAGCTCGCCTGTGGACGTCGCTCGGTCTGACTACTCGGCGGGGGACGTCGCTTGGTCGCCCAGTCGGCAACGGATGTCGTTTGTGCCTCACTCTGCCCTCTGGCCTCGCCGGCGCCCTTGCTCCCCCCTCCGGCCTCGTTGGTATGCCGACTATTGTCCTCTGGCACGCCGGCTCTTTTTTGTTTGTTCACCTCACCTCGTCCTGCACCCTCAGGCTCTCAATCCGTTCCCTCTGCAATCCTGCACGTCTTAGTTCTGGGCAATCTCTGGCCCAAAGTCCATCTTTTCCACAGTTAAAACATTCGTTATTTCTGTCTCTGCCACCTCTGCCTCTTCCTCGCCCACCTTTTCTTCCTCTTTAAGCTGATACACCTTCTCTATAGATCATCTTCAGCAGCTATAATTGTGCTTGATAATTCATATGCTTTCACTTTTTCTTGCGCTTTTCCTCATTCCCTCTCAGACGTTTTTCAGCATGATTGGCATGCTGAACAGCTATCTGTCAGTCGCACGTGTCGATGGTCACACACTGTGTTTTCACCAAGTCAGTTTGTAACTCATATACAATAGATCTGCGCTTGTGTTGAATTACTACACATAGTAAATATAGAATTTAGCATGTAGAGGGTGGTGGTGGCTCAGCGGTATAAGGCTCTGGGTCAGTGATCAGAGGGCCAGGTGTTCAAGCCCCACACCAGGCAAGCCACCATCATTGGGTCCTTGAGCAAGACCCTTAACCTCACCTGCTCCAGGGGTGCCATTTGTTCTGGCCCATTTGACCCTGCACTCTGACCCTAGCATTGAAATTTGTATGCTGGGATATGCGGAACCAATGAATTTCAGTGTATGTTGTACTGTATGATGTGCATGTGACCAATAAACATAACTTTATTTATATTATTTCAAGTTGAATTGTAGCGCAGTTCCATCGCTGATTCCTTTCTATATAGTGCTGCCAGTGCGATCATGATGAAGGAATAAAATCTTTTATTTAAATGTGGCTTTTTATAATAATTATATTTTGATGCTCTGTGCTTGTGCACAATGTAATAATTTGTTATGATTAATTATAGCCCTCTTGTTTTGTATATTTTGGTCTAATATCATAAAGGTGGTCTCTAGATTTCTTGCTTATATGATGAATTTGAATCAACATGAGCCAAAGAATCAAAAGCGAGAGAAGTATTAGTTTCTAGTTGTGTTTTATGTAAATCTTTTATTACTACAAAGGCTACAAATTGGGCTTGACCCCAATAATTGCTGCTTGCAGCTATATTTAAGTCTGGTTTTTAAGATTTAGTTTAGCTAATGTGTTGACCATTTGGACTTAACATGCATTTTATTTGGATGGTTAACCTCTGCTGTGAGTATAACTCAGCAGAGAGACAGAGAGAGACAGAACCAGTATTAGTTAAGATCATGTAATGAGAAAATACAATGTACACTACCAGAAAAGTGCAGGAAGGGACTCCGGCAATACCAGCTATGACAGCATAACTAGAAAGAGTGAGCCACAAGGTGACATAAACATGAGGGCTTCCTCATGTGACAGCTAGCCATTCCCCCATAAGCAAACACAGCAACAGATGAGAGTGGGGAGATGACCGCATCCAGACATTCCAGTTCTCCTTTTAAGGCATATCCTCCACACCTTCTTCGATCAAAAGGCACAGGTTATTTGTTCGTTCCTCAAGTTACAAAGGCCACAACAGGGGGTAGAACTTTCTCTTACAAAGCCCCGCAGTTATGGACCAGTCTCCCAATTAGTGTTCGTGACTCAGACACCGTCTCAATGTTTAAGTCCAGGTTAAAAACCTATTTATTCAGTCAAGCTTATTAGAGCTAGTTCTCTCGCAATTAATGGAACAGATCAAGGGGCCGAGTTAGTAGTCCGTACTTCCGTAGTCCCTTCCTGCAGCTTGTTAGAAGTGAACATTGTATTTACCCTTTCTAAGAACATACCTTACACCTCTCAAATTCTGTCTTTCACAAAGCAGAAGGGAAAACTATTTGAAGGGAAAACTACTTAAAATATAGCAGGCAAGAAAAAAACAGACAAGTCCCTATTTATATGGTTAAAATATAAGTACATTTCTGCTTTAAGACGCTTGAGCAAAGGTTCCTAGACCAATTCAAATGAATCAGATGATTTATTCACTGATTGATTGTTGATTCAGTCTTCTGATTGTTTGTTTTAATTGTCCCATAAAAAAGAATCATCTCTTTACAGTTGTTTGCTATTAATCGGACGAATTTTCACCATGACATAAATGTTGCTGCAGCCAAGTGACTGTGCGATCCACCTTTTCTCACTGTGCAATGCACAAGTGGGTCGTGACGCACAGTTTGAAAACCACTGTACCATAACTAACGTTAGAAATTAACGTGTTCATTTTCTGTGTACACTATTTACATGGTGTGGGTATGATGTGTGTCCCAATTGTCAATGGCCTGATATCCTGACCAATGATCCTGGGATCATTCCCACATCCTCGTCCTCCAGTGTGCGAGAAACAAATGAGGCACAATTTGGGTGATCCGCTGAATCTGAAACACGGTCTCACGGGCCACGAGGTGAAGGATATGGCAGCGCTCGGCATGGGTGACCCCCTGCTATCGAGCCATCTATAGCCAGGCACCTTAATCCCGGCCATGGTGGGGTGCTCGCTCCCGCTAGGCTGGTTTTGCCCAACAAAATGGACTGTTTTTCTGCCTCTGTTTGCCAGGCCGCCTACAAGTCCTTGGCCCTGGCTGTAAAGGGCCCTAAACGTGTCTTATCGCCTCTCTGCATACCAAGCAGAGATTCAGGATGATTTAGGCCAGCAGCTGGACAAGGGAGTTCCCTCCCCAGCTTGTGAAAGGAGATTGTCACAGTCAATGATCCTGTGTTCCGCAATGCCCGTCAGGCCGTCCAAGCCTGCGGGCACTCCATGGCTCTTTCAGTGGTGGGAGAGCGCGCTCTTTGTCTTAACCTGTCAGGTCCCCCCCGGACAGTGAGAAGAGGCGCTGCGGGCACCCTGGTTGAACCCAGCCGGGCACTCTTTGGTCTCACCGTGGGCTTAATTCAGCAGCGTTACAATGACAAGAAGAAAGAGGAGGAGGCATTGAAGCTGTGCCTCCCCAGGAAGGCGCAAACACATCAGCCGCTTCCTTCGCATTTGTCAAACCCCCCATCCACGGTATGGAATCCCCACCAGAGCAGGGAGAGGCTCTGCCACAAACCATGGCAGAATAACCCACCGCCTGCTAGGCCTTGGTTTAAAACTATGCCCAATTCATCTGCGGCTGATAAACCCCCAACCGCCACTTCCGAGTCGAAGTGCAAGCGGTCAGCCTGACGCTCTACTGTTCAAGGCTCGGAGTTCGTGTTCTCAGGCCACAATTGCATCTGACTCCCGTGCTGCCCGCAAACCCGTGCTGAAGAGGCGGAGGTTTTTCATGGGGAGGGCGGCTGCACCATTCCCGTGGCTGCCCAGCCCATGCGTTCAGTGGTCGTTTTGTGTTAGCCCTCCGCGTTCTGGGGATCTGTTGTGAAGAAAAGTCCACAAGCAGTGTTACCACACCGCACACACTTTGCTCCCCTCACCCAAATAATAAAGGCTTCAGCCGCAGTGTTGCCCGACACAAAACACAAAACAAACAAAAAGGGCACAATAAAACTTATGAATCATGAATCCTTGCCTTCAGTCCAATGACTTTCATTCTGTGCGTGGAAGCGGGCTTAGCTCCCCTGAGACTGTCAGATCGGATTTTGACTTATTTAGACGATTGGCTCATCATCGCCGAAACAAAGGCGAGAGTGACACGGGACACGTGTCGTGTGCTCACACACATCACGTCTCTCGGTTTCAGAGTGAATGTGGACAAAAGCAGCCTTACACCCAGTCATTACATTCCTGGGCCTGGAGCTGTGGTCAGTCTCTATGCGAGCGTGTCTCTCTCAAGAGTGTGTTCGTGCTGTGCTGAACTGCATAGCTCAGTTCGCGTGAGGGGGCGAGGGTGCAATATTGCACATGTCTCAGACTGCAAGGTCTGGTGGCTTCATCTATCCAGGTTTTACGCTGCGGCTTCTGAGAATAAGGCCATTCATGAAATGGGTTTTGTCACTACATTTCAGTCCGTTACACGATCTCTGCTGCTCTATTACAGTGACACATGTGTGTGTGGCGGCTTTACACCCCTGGAGGAGCTAGGGCTTTTACGCACACAGATCCCCGTTGGGGACGGTTATGTTGCAGAAAGTCGTTACGATGCGTCCTTGACAGGCTGTAGTGCCACCTAGGAGGGGAGAACGGTGAACGGTCTGTGGCCGGGTAGACTGCACTCAGCGCACATAAATTACTTGGAGTTCTTGACAATACTTGACCAGGCTCTGATATATTTTCGCCCTCGCCTACAGGGACATCATGTGCTTGTACGCTGCGACAATACCACAGCGTAGCATACATCAATCGCATCAAAACTCCACGCCCTAGTGCGCAAGCTTTTACTGTGGAGCAGGGGATTTTTCCCATCGTTACGCGCGACTCATGTTCTGGGCATCCTGAACAGAGGTGCGAACCTCCTAACCCACTCCACTGAGATTGGCATCTCCACCCTCGGATAGTAAGTTTGATATGGATGAGATTTGGACAGGCAACCATAGATCTATTCCCCTCAAAAGAAAACAGCCATTGTCCTATGTTCTTCTCACTAAAGGGCATGGACGCACCCCTCGGGGTGGATGCACTGGCCCACCCGTGGCCCGAAGTGCTGCTATACACCTTTCCTTCCCTGTACCTGATAGCGCCCACACTAGCCAGGGTAAGGGAGAGGGGCCCGTCTCTCATTGTGATAGCTCCCAGGGGGCCCAAGGCACCTTGGCTGGCAGAGATTATCCCTCTGTTATATGCCCTGCCATGGCACTTCACCGAATGCACAGACCTGTTATCGCAAACGAACAGGGAGATTAATCACCCTCATCCAGACAGGATGGCGCTCTGGGCCTGGCCCATGAGAGGACAAACTTGAATGCACTAGGGCTCCCGGCTCGTGTGGTGACTACCATACAGAATACCAGGGCCGTGGCTACGCGGTCTATATATGGCTGTAAGTGGCGCGTGTTTGAAGGGTGGTGTGATGGGCGGGGCCTCACATCATATCAGTGCACAGTTCCTGATAGTTTCTTACAAGACCTTATGGATAGGTGCAGGTCTTTTTCCACGATTAAGGTCTACCTGGCAGCTATCTTGGCTTGTCATGTGGGCGTTGAGAGCTCAATGGTCGGGCAGCACCCACTAATTCACAGATTTATGAAGGGTGCCTGGTGCGCGTTGCCAGTTATCACGAGGATGATCCTGGAATGGAACCTCTCCAAGGTGCTGGAGGCTCTCTCTTGATCCCCTTTCAAACCGTATGGAAGTATCTCCAAGAAGCTACTGTCCTTTAAGACAGCCTTGCTCTTGGCCTTGGCTTTGGCTAAACATGTCAGTGAGCTACATGCATGCTCGGTGCATGCCTCGTGCACTGTATTCTCTCTTAGTGAAGATAAGGTTTTTCTTAAACCCACCCAGCTTTCATGCCTAAGTGCTTTCCTGCCTTCACATTGGAGGTGTTGGAGCGGTCCACTTTTCACCCTCAGCCTTTTTCCTCCGCAGAGGATGAGAGGCTGCATGCGTTGTGTCCGGTTCGTGCGTTACGAATGTATATAACTAGGACCAGTGCTTTTTGGAAGAGCGACCAGCTTTTCATTTCATAGGCACCTCCACATAAGGGGAGTCTCATATCTAAGCAATGCCTCTCACACTGGCTCGGTGAAGCTATTGCTGTGCGATGGCATATGATTCAAAAGGTGTGCGTCCCCCAGGAAACATCAGGGCTCATTCCACAAGAGGCTTAGCCGCCTCTTGGGCATTGTTCAGGGTGCCTGCAGGACATCTTCACTGCTGCCAGCTATACCACACCTCATACGTTTGTGCGTTACTACTGACTGGATGACATCCAAGGCTTTGGTGGCACATGTCATCTTGGGGGTGGGGTCTTCTTAGCACCGGGCGAATGTGCTTTTTTTGCACATTCATGTCACTAAGCATATATTGCATTTTGGGCCTGGGTCGTGCTCGTTTTATTGACATGTGTGGGCCTCACACAGGTTTCATGTCCTGCCTGCGGACAGCGTTCAGACGTGTGCGTCAGGGTTGTCAGATGCATGATTATGGGACGTGCCAGGCACCGGCCCCTTGGGGTTGATAGTCTCTTTCTGGTGTACAGAACCTCACTGTGAGTGTACTGGGCAATCGGAGAGCTGCCCATGTCTCTCCCATAAGTGGATCTCGAACATGAGATGATGAAAGAGAACAATAGGTTACTGTCGTAAGCCTTGACGTGGCCTTACCTGGCATAGGCTGTGCACGTCTGTCTGTCTAGCCAGACTTGGTGCAACTGGATGCCTCTACAGGGGTCAGGTGCGGAAGCCCTTCCCATAGGTGGATCTCTCCACTCGATGTTTCAGAGAACCGGGGTTACAACAGTAACCTATTGTTTCTCTCTTGTATTAATGCTTGTAATTCTAGTACTTTAGATCGCTAACTATATCCAATATTACGCCTGTAGTAGCATGGTGATTCCTAACATGGTGAATCCTAATTGCTGTTATGATTAGTAATTCAGCTCCTGAAGTAGCGCTAGCATGGTGGCTTAGCTCACTGAATTCAATAATCACTCACCTAATTGTGTTATGTTTTAGCATGTTAAGTGTTATTGATCCTATTTGGTTTAATATGTAATTGTTTATTGGAACAATATGTAAACCGTAATTTACATCATGTTTATTGTGTATTACAGAAACTACCTCAAAGCATATTTAAATGTTATATGGGCCAAACGGAGAAGTTCTGTCACTGTACAGTGTGGATTAAACACTAATCTACTTTATTCTATAGCTGTGTGTGCTTAGCTAATTACATCTAAAGAAGCAAATATTACTGTTACTAAATTACTAGTGTTTATGTGCATCGTGCGTGTGTTTTAGTCAAATTACTACACAGAGTAACGATAGAATTAATACTATTTCAAATTGAATTGTGATGCAGCTGGTAGTTAAATTACAGAGTTAATCTCATTTTACCATGTCACAGAATACAGCCACAAGCGTATCCATGTGTGTAAACTTTATTTACAAACATCGTGAGGTTTAGAGCAAGAGAGTGTGTGTGTGTGTGTGTGTGTGTGCAGGTTGGCAGTCACTGCACGCTGATCGGATTCAGGTGTGGTGGTAAACACGGCGGGAGCACTCTCGTGCTGACATAAATATGGAAGGCCAAAAGGGTCAGAAACACGCGAAATGCAGTGCATGGAAGGTGCACATGACCACAATAATGGCAATAATAATGACCACAAAGCTACAAATCACAGATGTCCTGAAATACAAAGTTATGTAACAGCACCGCTTACTGGTGTTAAAAGGAATAAAATCTTTCATTTGAATTTGGCTTTTTCTAATAATTATCTTTTGAAGCTCTGTGAACAAGCACAATTGTTTGCCGCCGAAGCTGGGGCGGGTGCAGTGGGCCCGGGCCATGGGGACCGTGGAGGCGCCAATGAGACCATAGGGGGGAACGAGGGAGCCGGTAAGGCCACAGGGGGGAACGAGGCACGAACGACGTCCGTAGCCGAGGTGGTTGACCGAGTGACATCCTCCGCCACATAGGCAGACCTAGCGTCGTCCTCAGGCAAGCTGAGGGACGGAGCGACATCCACGGCTGGGCCCAGGAACGGAGCGATGACTGACACCAAGCTGCAGCCACAACATGCACAACCATGGCCTTGGGCGGGAGGGTAGGGTCAGGGTCTTCCTGTCTACTACTATCGGGTGTATAACCACATTGGGGACCGGTACTAAATTTGGGCATGTGAGTAGGGCCGATATAGGGTCTGGGAGCTAGTTCAGGGCTGGACTTGGCTCTTGAGCGGGTTCGAGGCCGGGACTGGGGACCAGTACTGCTACGGGGCCATAACTGGGCTCAGGCGGAAGGCCAGTTTCAGGAACTCTGTGATGTAGTCCTCCACATTCTGTTCTCCCTGGCTCAGGCACACCAGGCGCTCCAGTACTTCCTCTCCATTCTTTTGGCTGGAAGAATGTAGTAGCGCTGACTCACCAGCAGGCTGTCCTTCGCTGTGCACACGCTTTTGCGGGAGCGACCGGTTCAGCATGCTGGAGAGGTCGTGGCTCCTGAGCTTTGGTCTGCCGAGCGTGAGGCTTTCGTTGCCCGCTTCTTCCAGCTTGGATTGGCTGAGCAGTCCTCCTCTCTCGCGGCCTTCGCCAAAGGCGACAACATTGGATGGACAAACGGCGGTTGCCAGGACCAGAATGGAGCGCTTGCTTCCAGGTTTCTTCTCTTCGTCTTTGTCCTCCTCGATGCCTCAATGTGAGCATGTGTTTGCCTCAGCGTGCTTGCGGAGCCAACATTCGGCCAGTGGGGTTCGTCTTCCACACAACACTGGCTGTATTATGAGGAGGTTCTCTGCTGTGCATCGAATGGTGAGTCATTCTGTGATGAAGATGAGGTGAACGGCTTGGACCGCACCACCATCCGAGTCATGTAGTACGCATTACGCACAAATGCAGAGTGTGAACACATCTTCCCTTTATTTAATGATAGCGTAAACACAGTGGTAACCACACCAAACAGTACCTACCATTACCAAGCAATGACTCATGTCTGGCTTAGGCAGGCGTGAATCTTAAATGCAAGTTCTAAATGACTTCTACTGTGCACAGGTGTGTGTGTGTGATCTGGTGAAGTGATTGAGTGAATGAGTGCCTGTGAGTGTGTGCGTGTGTAGCGCATCGCATATGTGAAAATGTGACACAAACACCCACACAGTTTGTAGCGCCCTCAGGCGGATGTCCGGCCACAGTCCTTGGGCGTGACAACAATGTAATAATTGTTTAATTATAGCCCTCTTGTTTTGTATATTTTGGTCTAATATCATAAATGTGGGGGAATAGGGTGTAAACCCTAATCTCTTTAGATTTCTTGATCAGATGGTGAGCTTGACTCGGCATGAGCCAAGGGATCCGAAGCGAAAGAAATATTTGTTGCTAGGAGTGTTTTATCTTTAATGCCTACACAATCTACAAATTGGGCTTGACTCCGATAACTGCTGACCAAACAGACCAGACACATTTAAAACTCTTTCTTTCTTACTTTCTTTCTTCCATTCTTTCTTTCATCTGTAAATCTGTAAAGCCCCAAAGCTATGGTCAGTCAAACTATGACATCTGCAATGTAGAGACCCATACAGTTTATACTACTGGGGGATTGCTTAGACCTGATAAGGAGCATCCTTAGCAACAGAAGCATGTTCTTTTTAGTTTTATTACCCAATATGAACTCACTCACTCCTGATCAGTGTAGTACATTAGGCACAGACTTCCACTTTAACAATAAACTTTACTCAAAATTAAACTACTAAATCAAGTAGAATCTGGGGTAAAAAAACAAAACAAAAAAAAACGTTTATATTCTGCCTTAAGACTTAAGCAGCGCTTTTTATCTGTCGTGTTAAATATTTTCTTGATGGCTTTGTACTTTATAGTCTTAATGTGTAATATTACATTTATCCACACAGCGGCGACAGAGACCAGACAACGGTTAATTTATTTTTCTTTCTTTCTCTCTTTCTGTTTTATTGCATGTTTATAATATTCTAACGTTTCTGAAAATTTAATTTGTACATATTTGTCCTATTAACTTTAAGAAAAAAAACCGAAAAGAAGTGGATGAGGGAATGTTTGCTACTGTCCTTATAATTCAGACGAGCTGCTTTAAAGTAACCCGACAAAATCGGTAAAAAAAATAAAAAATAAAAAAATAATTAAAAAACAAATATCAATCAGTAGAGGTGTAGTGAATTATATAAAGCCATTACAATTGATCAATGCGCCAAAAACGAATACCTTATATTCACTTATACCTCATTGTATAGCACTGATATAATAGCGCCATATCCTTACAGAAATAAAATCCCTTTTCTCGCTACAGGACAATGTGTATTAGCAGGTTAATTGTAGAACTTTTAAGGTTTGTTGTAAACTTGTTTTTAATTTGATTCGTGCTTTACTGAGGACGCGATCGCATACCTGCATCACACAGCCCTTGAACACCTGGACAATCGAAAAGAGAATTATGTGAAAATGTTGTTTGTGGATTACAGCTCAGCTTTCAACACCATAATCCCCTCCATACTCACTTCCAAGA
>JAOUQX010093302.1:0-10782 GCA_028566295.1 Liobagrus marginatus
TGGAGCAGGTGAGGTTAAGGGCCTTGCTCAAGGACCCAATGATGGTGGCTTGCCTGGTGTGGGGCTTGAACCCCCAAACCTCTGATCACTGACCCAGAGCCTTATACCGCTGAGCCACCATCACCAGCATTATTTTTAAGAGTGAATAAGAATATTTCATATCGTATAATACTTTATACTTAGTCATATATATTGAAATACTCATATACTCTTATATGAAAGTACTTATAGTGATGGTATCTATAGTATCTTATGATGCACAGTCCCCTTTGCTTCTTTTGAGGGAAGTTACTTTTCCCTCGTGTCCCATTTCTTACACAACTGTCCTAGATAACACGGTGTATTTTATTTAAAGGCCCATTTACAAGACTTAAAATATGAAAAAAACCCTCATATAAAAGAAAACATCCCCAGTGGTTTTATGTGGTTTTTTAGCATTTATAAGTAAAATAAAAAGTTTTTTTTTTTCTTTTTTCTTTTATTTATTTTTTTTTTTTTACCCGATACACATGTTTGAGCTGCATTTGCCCTTTCTGAGAAAAAAATCTGCCACATCAACATCTCCAGTAGCCCCCGGAGTGAAAAATATTGTTGTCCATTCAGGCTTCATATAGGTTCGAAGGTTTATATAATCTTATCCAGATTTTAATTCCAATCAAACAGGAGTCATATCTGATACCATGTGTTTAATTATTCCATCTTGAACTTCAATAGACTAAAGTATAGCTTCTACTCGGTTGAAATGAGAACCTTCATCGGCCACCCTTGACCCTTTGACCTTCAAGAGTGTGTAAAGCCCATCCAATCTCATACTACTCGAGTAGGTACTACAGTTGCATTAGAACGATGGTCACTATTATCAATTATATATTTTATATCATTTCTGATGATTTTCATACTATGACATATGAATTTTAATATTAATATAATTATTCAAATGTCATGCTAGTCCGTCATGTTGATAAAAAAATAGGGAAAGTACAAAGATCTAGAAGTTTAGAACTCTTACTCTTCTACGTACCACTTCCCTATCATGCTTCCCATGCAGTATGTCATTGCCTTAAACAGATGATGATGTCATGCGTGTGGGTGAGCAAAGCTCCTCTCACTCACAATCTCTTTCAGGAAAAAAACTGTGTTATAAGTAGTTCAACTTTGAAATGTATACTGTCCAAATGTTTTGATTGTAACTTGACTCCTTCTGACTCATGATTCACAGATATTCTTCTACAACAAACTGAAGCTAAGCCAAGAAACGATTCGTCAAATCTCTTTTTCACACCATGAAAAGTTCATTAAACCTGAAATGAACCCAACGTTATTAAAGATTCTTCAAATATTTTCTTCTATATATTCTGGTACAAATCTGAATTCAGTGGAGCTTGATTCGTGTTTGTGGTTCTCTGATTCACTGTATCTGAATCAACTGAATCTATCCTGAATGATTATTATTATTCTTATACATTATAACTATATTTTATATCATATAATTATTATAACTGATTATATTCTTCGTGGTTCCATCGTGCGACTCTCAGCTCTATCTTGTCTAGTTCACATGAATCAAATGATTTGAATCTGAATTGAATGAAACCTTACAATTCACTCATTATATGGTTCACCGTTCATGAAAAAGAGCATAGCCTAATTGAATCCAAGCCAGAAGTCATTCTTTAAGGCTCTTGTTAACTGTTCCGTGCCCCGAGTCAGAACAGAATAAATTTGTCCCCATGGTTCTCTCATTATAGGTAGAACTGAAGCGAACTCGAGAGTCAATTCATCAAAACTTTTGCTCACTGTTCAAGGAATACAATCTGATTTGCAAGTCTTACGGTGCAACTGAATCAAATAGTCCAAGCATTAAATGAACCCTTATTCACAATTAACTAGAGATACTCTGAACTGAATCAAATCAGAAAATGATTCCTTCACTGTTTCTTCTGCACGGTCCAGTGGTGTGAGACTAAACCGAAAAAAACAGGCTTATAAATATTTGCATATTTGTTCTTTGGTCTAAATCAAGTTCTGAACTGAATCAAACGCAGTCTGTGATTTCTTAGGATTATTCGACAAGACACTTGATTCTATGATCAAATCAGATCATTTGCATGTCATCAAATTTGTGATTCACTGATTCATTGAATCAAATTTTGAACAGAATCAGACACCTGATTCTTTAACTCTTTAACTCAGCCTTGTCGCACTTCATTATTCATTATATCACTAGTGAATCACTGATTCAATTAATCGAATTTTGAACTGAACTCAAACCCAGTTTGTTATTTGCTTGATCCGACTGGACATCTGATTCTTTTAGCACCTAGTATAGATTTCAATTGTGTGACATAAAACAGCATCAGAACAAATGTGGGTTTAGAGTCGTGATTTCAGCGTGTATTAGCGTGAGTCTGGAATTAGTAAGGTCTCTGTGATATGAATATTACTAGGGATTTATAGCTGTTCAGTGTTTTATGAAGCGATGAATCAAAGCGATTCATAACCCACATCTATTATTCAGGCATTCTTCTTTGCTTATTTCTATAACTGAAGAAAATGCAACTTCAAGTCTTCACACAAGTCAGCAGAACCTTCAGCAAGATGAAAAGGAAATATATCAAATATGGGCTGTTCGAGCACGGAGCTGAAAAACAAATCATGCTGACTAACAGCAGTGCACATGCACACTCAGCACTCGGGTGGAGGCTTGCTTCATATTTCTCTCCATTAAACCACTCACGCGTTTATTAATAACACATGCAAACAAATCTGTGTAAGAGTTCATATAACACTGGGAGGTTTTAATTACTCTCATGTTAAGTGGGTGGGTTTAGTGTTGCTGCATCACACCACTAGGGACACTGAGGTGCTTTCCAACCCCCTGTTTATTTTCTACATGCAATTGTTTCCCGTGTACTGTTAAAATGAAAAACAATAATTTTAACTTATGCTTTAACTTACACTTAAAAAAAGATAGATTAGCAGAACTGTAAACACACACACACCTACAGAATAGCAGAACAGTAAACACACTCACCTACAGATTAGGAGAACAGTAAACACACACACCTACAGATTAGGAGAACAGTAAACACACACAACTACAGATTAGCAGAACAGTAAACGCACTCACCTACAGATTAGCAGAACTGTAAACGCATTCACCTACAGATTAGCAGAACAGTAAACACACACACACCTACAGATTAGGAGAACAGTAACCACACACACCTACAGATTAGCAGAACTGTAAACACACACACCTACAGATTAGGAGAACAGTAAACACACTCACCGACAGATTAGCAGAACTGTAAACGCATTCACCTACAGATTAGTAGAACTGTAAACACACACACCTACAGATTAGCAGAACAGTAAACACACACACCTACAGATTAACAGAACAGTAAACACACACACCTACAGATTAGCAGAACAGTAAACGCACACATCTACAGATTAGCAGAACAGTAAAAACACACACCTACAGATTAGCGGAACAGTAAAGAGACCTAAATCTTGACATTACCTAAAACATGCTAATCCATGAAGTTGTGTGTCAGTAAACAGGCTAACTCACAAGTTAAAAGTATGTTAACTTTTTTATTTATTACAGCGGTAGCTAATCAGTGTGTCGATTGGACTGGAAATAAGGAGGGCACATTTCTTACTATGTTGTTGCTGTGAGAGTACAAAAAAATGCCAGTAGAAGCAACTTTTAAATTCATAAAAGTGCATATTAAAAGTGTTATATACAGTACACAAACATACACACACAATGTAACAAATTCAATACAACGCATACAGTTCCTCCAAGCCAGAGGGGGGCGCTTCTTCTTTGGATTTTATGGCGGTTGGTTATAGCATTGGTGAATCTCTGGGGTGGAGGGTTAAGTGTAGATAGCAACTGCACACAAAAATATTCTATTCAGATTTTTCTTTAGCTACTTTAATAACCCTTTAGTCCCAGAGGGCGCTATACAGGAAGTGCAGCTTTGTTGAACACACGCTTTTCCCTCATTCATCACACTGTCCTTCATTTTCTTTTCTCCTCCCCATTAATTGATCTCCGCCTCTCACCACACCACAAGATCTTTTCGTTCCCTCCGCAGTCTTTCTTGCTCCATCTTTTTCATTTTCCGACACCTACGTATGAACATGCAGATGGCAAGGATGACGATGGCCAGCAGCACAGCGCCTCCGATGGCCACGGCCAGAATGACAATTTCAGAGAAAGGAGCTGGGAAAGAAGATGAAGTTGCTTTAGCGTATCAGCAACCGCTTTAATGATTCGAGAACTTTTTACAACACAACGACCATCTCACCTGAAGCGACGACCCGTAGTTGAACTTCGCCGACGTTCCCGTGGACATCAGGAGGGTTCTTCACCTGGCAGCTGAACGTCCCGTTATAGCTGAACGCCACGTCGCGCAGCAGGATGGACGCGTCACTGGACGAAACGTCGCCCACAAAAGCCACCTTCTTTTGGAAGCGACCTTCGCTCGGAGGAAACGGTTTCTCATGGAAGTAAAACACCTTCGAAAAGGGTGCAAAGAAGAAGGAACAGTGTGGATTTTACAAAAGTTTGTACATCTGTCAGACGAAATTAAGCTCCGTGTCATTTATAGCAGGAAGATTTTCAATGTGATATTCTTCAACATCACAAGCTCATGTTTTAAACACTTTAAATTGGTTTCCACTTAAAAACCTTCCTGTATCTGCAGTGCACACACCCCCTAGTACTCTGACACACTCACGTGTCGGATAATATAGTATAATCCAATGTCTATTCTTAAGCTCACTGCCTGACACACACACACACACACACACACACACACACACACACACACACACACACACACACACACGTTTGCAGTTCATGATCTGCTGATTAAAGAAGGTTGCAGTGGCTTTTGGGTCCAGAGCCTTAGGTGCCCTCTACAGGCTGCTGATGGAATAACACTTACATATATAGAGACATCACTCACATGCTGATAGAAAACACATGAACACACACACATTATCTTAGTGAGATACTAAGATCACACACACACCTACCTTGCCCCTACTACTAAACCTACACATCACACACATCACACTTTCAACTAAACATTTTCAGTATGTTTTTAAAGATATTTATATTTCTTATGGAGACTCATGACCTATCCGTATAAAACATGTTTTGGTCATAATACCAGTGTAATACCCATTATGTCATTATACACATTTGTGACCTCATAAACGAATGAAATCAAGAACACTTCAATCGAAGTGTGAACCCACCGTCTCCTCGTTGCCGGGGCGAAGCGGCCTGAAGCTCCAGGAGATGGTGAGAGCCGAGCGTCTGATGGGGTGTGAGCTCTGGAAGGTGCACTTTAACCGGACATCCGTGCCGTTCACCGCCTGCACACGACCTGACGTGTACACTCGCATCGCCGCCCCGCCGTGCTGTCCTACGAGATCGGGTCATTAAAACCAGAATAACAAAAAAGAAGAAGAAGAAGAAGACAGTTTGGTCTGTGTTTGCATACTGTAGCAAAGCTATAGTGTGAAAACACTTATTATTTTATTATTTATTATTCATCACTAAACAGAACTTCAACAAAACTGACAAAGCGAGAATGAATCTCCTGGTTAATCAGTTACATTCTCTGGCCGTATTATTAATATTCATGTGTGATTATTTATAATTACACTCTCTGGTGTCAATTCAACAAGAATCAGTTCCCTTTCCATTCCGGTTTCTTTCTTTCTAACCCACACCCCCTAACACTAACGCTAAACCCCGCTAACCCTAACCACCCTAACCCTAACCCCCTAACCATAACAACCCTAAACCCACTAGCCCTAACATGTAAAGGAAATGTAAATTAAAAAATGTGTGCATGTGTGTGTGTGTGTGTGTGTGTGTGTGTGAGGGAGGGAGGATAGGGGGGCAACAGTTGGGACTGTGACAAAAGAATCCTCCGAGACGAGGAGAAAGGCCATGCTCATTAAAATGAGAAGTGTATAAACAAGTGATTTATTTATTATTTTATTTTTAATGTAATAAAAATGTGAATAAATTTCACCAAAAGACACTAAATGTTGTTATTAATGTAGAAGGACTAAGAAAGGTCAGTTTGCTGATTAAGCGTTGGTTTTTGTCTGTAAAGCGTCAACCTGAATATACAGTAAGCATCCATGGAGAATTTACACACACACACACACACACACACACACACACACACACACACACACACACACACACAACCTGCAGTACAAGCAAATAGGAGAAACATTGAAGCACATAATCCATCACCTTCATACTAAGATACACTTCTGTGTGTGTCTGTGTGTGTGTGTCACTCACCACATTTATACACACTACATTTTTACACACTCGCTAATGACGCTAAAGTATTCGGCTAGCTGCTTCACTATGCTAGCTAGCTAATGTTCCATTGCAGATAAAATGTTATCAGTTGATGAATGTTACGTTAAGAACGACTACATGAGCGCTAGCTGTATATGTTCAGTTTAGTAACCCTAAGTTCATTAAAATGTAAATAAAAAATGTCATTTTTTTTTGTAATTGTTATCGGTACATGAAATACCGATATTTATGAATTGTTTTACTTCTGTTTATGGAGTAAATTCCTATACATTATATTATTATTGTATAACCAAATAACAAATGCTTTGCCTGCATTGGCATTGTCATCGTCATGGTGACGTAGCATTAGCAATTCGCTGCAGCTTTACTATCGTACACAAGGTACAGAAACAAATCAACTTTCGACCAATGAGAAACGAGCGTTTACAACTTCTAACCAATCAGAAACAAGCGTTTTCAATAGTCTATTTTTAAGTACATACTGTATTAACATGTACTTAATTAGCAGACTATGTGCATGAAATAATATTTGGAGATCTGCTGCTTTTCGAATGTAAAACGAGGTAAAGTGAGTCGGCGAGTGACACAAAGGAGGCGGGGCAAGCACCAGATAAGAATCGCCTCGTTAAGTTTATCTTTATAAACCTAAAGATATTTTTACTCGTCATTTTATTTCTGTTTTTATTTTTAGTAAAGCCAGTTCCCTCCAGAATCTTTTTTTTTTTTTTAACCATATTTAAATATTTTTAGCATTTTTAGGACGTTGCACTACACTGGTGCTACCCGTGCAACCATGGTAACCTAAGGATAGGACACGCCCACATTGGAGCAGCATCGAGTGAATTGATGCGAGAACCGACAGCCGGTGTAGGCACAGGGTTAAGCTTTATTTAGAAAAGCAGTATGCTCTTCTCCCAGCGGAGTAAAACACGTCTGTTCTGTTTCGTGCGTTTATTTATGAAGCCATTTTTCATAGACTGCCTCCGTATATCAGCTCCGTGTAACAGGGGATAGTCGATAACAGCCATAAATAATGCATATCAACATGCCGACCGAGCTGCCGGTTTATTAGGTACACGTACTGTGTCGAACGATTAATAAACGGAACGCACATTTACAGGCGCTCGATAAGCAACCGAGCAAACTGTAGTTTGTGGTTAGACCCTAAATAAACTAGAGATCAAACGATAATCGGTTTTTAAGCTTTTTATAGAATCGCTTTTTTAATATCGGATCCACCGATATATATGGCCCTCTTGTGGATGTTTTGAGAATTGCAAGCCAGACCTTCACTACTTCAGTAGCAAAGCTATTTTTAAAATTTAGATGATTTAGATTTTTTTTTAATAATTTGTCAATTATTTTTATATTCTATATTTGTTACCTTGTTGTTCACCAGCTCAAAGCTTTTAACAGAGACACTCTAACGACAGTCCACTTTTTTAATGTATTTTTTATTCTGTTTCAGACTCCTCTATTTATTTTGATATTGGAATAAAAGTTTTGACAGTATTATAAATAAAAATGTTCATTCAGTTCAGTTCAGCTGAGAGAGAGAGGGGCGGGGGAGTGAGAGTGTGTGTGTGTGTGTGTGAGACAGAGAGAAAAAAAGAGAGAGAGTGAGAGAGAGAGAGAGAGAGAGAGAGAGAGAGAAAAAGAGAGAGTGGGAGTGTGTGCGTGACAGAGAGATAGAGAGAGAGAGAGTGAGAGAGAGGGGGAGTGTGTGTGTGTGACAGAGAGATAGAGAGAGAGAGAGTGAGAGAGAGGAAGAACACTACAGTAGTTTTTTCCTGTTTAAAACCTAAAATAGGGACACAGTGTGTGTGTAATGCATCACTATTGTTCAACACACCTGTTTTTGTGCCTGCCTGGCATTACTTACACACACACACACACACACACACATACACACACCCACACACACAAATATTTAGAAATGTACTAAATACAGACAGACACACACATATACAGACATGCCGTTATTGACCCAAACACACACAGACACACACAACAGGTTAAAACTTGTCTGCATACTTTTCTTATCCATCTCTATGAGGTTGTACACTACAAGTTAAATAACAAACTGTGTGTGTGTGTGTGTGTGTGTGTGTGTGTGTGTGTGTGTGTGTGTGTGTGTGTGTGTGTGTGTGTGGATACATGTTAAAATATGGGTGCGTTCATCTGAGTAAATGAAAAAGAACTGTACAATCTTTCAATGCCTTCCAGGCACAAAACACACACACACGCGCACACACACGCGCACACACACACAGTGCCAAGCTGCCAGTGATGGGCCCTTGAGCAAGGCCCTTAACCCTCATCACTCGGGGGGGTGGTGATGAGGTGATTCAACATCCGCTGCGATGGGGGGAAGTGAAAAATCTAAAGTCAAACTAATCAAGTTCTTTAGTACTTTTACACCTAAAGTAAACTTTAATCAACTAACTAGTAGAACATAACTAGTACAACACTAACAGCACTAGTAATAGTAGGTCCTAGTAGTCACTGGCAATCTGCAACTCTTGAGGAAAAACGCAGAACCCTCCATGTCCTGAAGAAAACTTAAAGTAAACAAACTTTGATCAACTAAACAGTAGACTAGTAGAACATAACTAGTACACTAACAGTATTACTGACCAAAGGGTTACGACTTTTATGAAATGAAAAATGGGCTTCAAGAATAAAACTACTATCTTTAAGTTGACTTATACAATAGTTTTCAGTCGAGTAACAGTACAAATGTAGTCGACTAGTTCAAGTTCACTAGTATAAACTCAAACATTTTTCATGTTTCATTCATCTTATAACACAACGTTCCCACAACGATCCTAAATGTCTAGTTTCATCTCTCTGGCTCATAAAAGCGACAGTTTGTTTTCCTGACCAAACCTGTTGGCTAATTCTTGTCTAAGTCCTCTGCACTGCTTGCATGTTCCCGTCTAATCCAATTTTCCGGTGGCAGATATGGACTTTGCGCACTCAGGATGGTGTGTATCACTCAAAGAGGATTTCCTTATGCCCATGTAGTGATGAGACATAAGAGTATGTGTATAGGCTAGTACAGGGGTCTCCAACCTTTTATAAACTGAGAGCAGGATCAGTTAGCAAAACAAAAAACACACACACACACTCCCAAGCTAATGAACCAAACAGTTCATTTCCATTTCCGAATTTCCCAAACATCTAAACTACACTATACTACTGACGTTCTATATCTGAACCACCAAATTAAATGCCGAAATATCTTGGCCAATTCCTAACACACCTGAACTCTTAATAATAACCTTCTTTCTAGAAAATTCTTTACATTTTTACTTTGAATTAGCGATAAAATTTCTACATTCAGTACCTCCGGATTCCTGATTACTATTTTAAAGCTTCCCACCCAAGAGTCTTTCTTTAGTGGTTCGGCGTTCCTGCCCAAAGCAGAAGGCGCCCATTACTCCGACCCAATTCCCAGAATTCCCCCCGTACACTTTACAGTGTGGATGCAGTCACGAAAGAAAAAAAGGTCAACCTCCAGAGTGTCCCTGAGGGCCAGACAGCACAACACAATGCAGATTAATATTCCAGGACGTCTCTATGCGACTCTTTACTATTTGTGGGCAATAAAACATACAGTGACGTGCAGGAAAGGGGCTGAGAAAGCGAAAACAACCTCAAAGCGGAGTGCAAGTGGTGCGACCATACGCAAGACCTGGCAACTTTAATACATGGCAGGAAACGCAGGAAAACACAAGACAATGCCGCACTGACTCGACGCTCCACTACATGGAAAAGCCATTAAATCTTTATCGCAACGTCTCAGCAGCCTTCATGTGTACATAACATATTGTTTTTACATTATTAACCCTATTGCTTTAGTGATTGGTTTAAAGACGTTTGAATATGCAAATGAGTCGTTCTATTTCGACAATCGCTTTTGATTGCCTAAGCGTGCTGTTGTTGTTATTATTATTATGCCCTCATACGCAAATATAGGAAAATAAATCCTCAAATTAATTTATGTTTTCATGCAGCATCTAAATGTCCTGACCCATATGCAAATGTGGAATATGCAAATGTGGAATATGCAAAGGAATTTTGATGAAAGTTTTATTCAATACTTTTTATGTATGCTATCCTATATTTAGCTTTCAAAACAAATAAAACAAGTTCCTAAAGCCTTGACCAAGACCCCCAAAATACTACGATCCCAACAGATTTTACTTTTCAGAACATACAACTTAAGCTCTGTTGAAATATTCTTGAAAATCCCAGGAAAACATCCAACTGTTATCTAGTGTTTATCCTGTTCAGGGTCTAGGGGGCGCTGTAGTGTATCCCAGTTAACTTAGTGTGTGAGTTATGGTGGGGTACATCCTGTACAATCAGCAGTTAATCACAGCACTAACACTTAGAGACAG
>JAOUQX010093345.1:0-10160 GCA_028566295.1 Liobagrus marginatus
GCGTGGCGCGCTCTCTGCGTGGCGCGCTCTTTGCGTGGCGCGCGCTCTGTCGCTCTGTCGCTCGCGCTCTGTCGCTCGCGCTCTGTCGCTCGCGCTCTGTCGCTCGCGCTCTGTCGCTCTGTCGCTCGCGCTCTGTCGCTCGCGCTCTGTCGCTCTATCGCCCTCTGTCTGTCGCCCTCTGTCTGTCGCCCTCTGTCTGTCGCTCTCTCGGTCTTTCTCTTTTACTCTCTCGCTCTTTCTCTTTTACTCTCTCGTGCTCTTTCGCTGTCGCTCCCTGTTTTGCTCTCGCCCTCTTTCGCGCGCGCTCTCGCGCACGCACTCGCGCGCGTGCACACACACACTTGCTCTGTGTGTTGCCTTTTCATGTTCCTCAGCATGCGTTATTCGGTTTGCTTTGCAGCTGCTTGCCTGAAGCTGTTAAAAATGTAACATCAGGGCTCCCTGGTCATAATGCAGCTTTGCACACACACACACGCGCGTACATGCACACCCACACACACTTTGCGTGGACATCCCTGCTGCGTCTCCCCCCCAACACCCCCCAACTTAACCTTTTTCTCGTTTCTTCTCATTAGTTTTGGCACTCAAAGTTTTCCAACTTAATATAGCGCAACCCTCCGAAATACGTGCTTCGTTCATTAACCATCGCTGCATATTAATTCGCGGGAATACCGTGCACGGCGCCGCTCCGTAACGGCTTTATTCCGTCCCGATGAGACGAATCGGATGTGGCAGATGTGTGAAGTTAATCAGACGAGTTATTTAAAGCTTGTGATTTGTGATGTTGCGTGTCATTAAACCGTTTCCTCAAAGTTTTATATCGAACCAATTGAAAGTGCTTGACTTGTTTTAAGAACTCTATTTTTGCTGGATGCTTCTGTTTACTGTGTGTATGCGGTTTCTGTTTACACGTACACGATCATGTTATAAGGCCGATTTATTTTTCCAACCTGCACATCTTTTTACGTTGACTTAATTTCTCTTTTTTTTTTTTTTCCCCCGTTCCCTTTTCTTTTCCTTTTTCCTTTTTCTTTGTTTTTTTCCTTCTCTTATTTGTAGTTCTTTTTCTTCTCGTGTGTTTTTTTCTTCTGTTCTTTGTTCTTTTTCTGCATCAATATAAGGTGGAAGCTTCTTAAGGAATAGTGAAAACTTTTTAATAGTTTTTCACTTTTCCACTCGTTTACCAGACGCACGTTTCCTGATGACATTAGAGGCGGCGGCGGCGGCGGCGCCGTCACCACACGCCGGTGCTGCGTTCAGCGTCGCATGCTCTCCCGTCTTCACGACGGTTTCTCCAAGCCACTGAAACAGATTTGGGGAAGTGAGTGAGCGGTGAGCTCAGTACTTAACACGTTTGACTGCTGATTTATAGATTGTTGGATCCATTCCCAGAAACGCCAAAATGCCACGTCTGGGCCCCTGAGCATGGCCCTTAACTTTCAACTGCTCACTCGGTTGAACAATTAGCTTAAATGTACGTCACTCTGGATAAACGCGTCTGCCACATGCCAGAAATGTAATGTTTCATTTGGTGACCAAACGTATGACTTATCTTGGGCTAATTACAAAAGTTGCAAACACACTTTGTACATACTGAAAGACAAATATCAAAGTGTGCTTTAAAAAATATGTACAGCTAATGTAAAGTAAGTGCCTGCAGAATTGTTATGTCCTTAGACAGTTTTTAACTCTTGGTAAAAGGATTAGTGAAACATAATCACTATGTATGTTAGAGTTGATCATGTTTTCTGTCCAGATGAACAACACGTTCGAGATGAATGAATTTAAGATTTAGTTAAGTTTTTAACATGTGCGTTTTTTAACAGTGAGTTTTGATGGTAATGTCTAAAGCGTATTGCTTTGCCCCGCCTGCCTCTGATGTGGTAGCAGTCTGGAACATGAAACGAATGCTAGCAGCTTATACCGCAGCTCGTTGTCGGCGTGTGTGAAATGTGATTCCAGTGCCTTGGGGGAGTGTGCGTTGTTTTCTCTCCGTTCTCCTCGCAGTGTGACGAACGCATTCAAATCCCCTTTTGATTGAGAACTCGAGTGAATGTTGTTCAGTTGGAAATGGTAAATGAGCAGAAAGAATAGCGCACGGCTGTCTTTTTTTTTTTTTTTTTTTTTTTATTCCCCCCCTGTTTCCTGTCTTAACACAGACATAAACATGATTAATTTGGAAAGGTGTTTTCTGATTGCTGTAATTAGAGAAGCCTAATGCTGCTTTCTTTTTTTTTTTTCCTGTCAGACATAATCGAGATTCGGTCGTCGGCGATCCGGTCACTAACACTTGAATGTTTAACCTGCTAACTTAATCAATCAATCAGCAATCTGACGAGGGACGTCATGACTTTTATTTATCTCTGTGGTTTTAACTGGTTTACTTCAGAGCATGGAATCCTGCACACGAGCATTTTGTTTACGTTGCTTTGCTAAAAATAAAGTAAATAAAGTGTGTTACGGTGGATGGATAAAAGTCTGCGGTGTAAGTCAGTTTAATTCTACTTGGTGTATTCGAATGCTTGTTAGCAATTCGGAATTACGAAGGATGCACCGATGCACATCGATCGGGAATAACATTATGACCACCTTCCTAATATTGTGACTGTCCACCTGTTGCTGCTTAAAACAGCCCTGACCTGTCGAGACATGGCCACCGCTAGACTCCTGAAGGTGTGTATGTGGTCTCTGGTACCGAGATGTTAGCAGCAGATCCTTTAAGTTCTGTAAGTTGTGAGTTGGGGCTCCTTCACTCGTAAAGGTGACCCTTGGCTAACCTGTCCTTGGTCACCTGTCCCACCCGCCCAACCGGTGACCTGTCCCACTCGCCCAACCAGTGAACTGTCCGACATGCTAATATTTTTGTTATACGTATCTAATCCATCATTAGTATCTGTCAGTCACTCAATGTAGTCTGCAATTACAGCAGGTAAGTGAAAACACATGAATGTGGAAAGTGTGTGTTCAGTTAAGCGGAAAAAAAGACCACGCTCGCGATTGTAGCATATCAGCAATGCTTAGTGCATCTTCTTACAAACCTTACCACGTTGTTTCTTCAATCTGCAAATTTAATGAACAGCATTACGGATGTCCGTGAATAAATCAGTGTCCATATGAAACATACGTCCCCCCCCCCCCCAAATGGTTTGAGAGGCAAATTCAACAGAAATGTACTTTCAGAAAAAAAGTACCCTTTAGTCTTTATTTAAACGAGATCCATTCCAGTCTCCATAGCTGATCTGAGAGGTTTTAACGCGCTTAAACCCCATTAATTTAATTGCTGACTCTGAATCAGAGTGACTGGTGTATTTGTAAATAGTTTGCTACGTGGTTTAAGAATTTTGTAACACCAAATGTAATTAAACCAGCTTTAAAAGTCTTAAGGGTTGTGACACTTCCTCTGAGAGTGCTGCATTTATTGGTTATTAATACAGCGTTGGGTAAAGTCATTTAATAAATCAGCCCGATTATGATTTAGCATGTTTCTTGTTTCATGCAAAAAGAACTATTTTAGCTGCGGAGTCTCACATTTTCCAAAATTTCACCGAGTCTGCATAAATTTGCGTTAATTACCGCAATAAAACTGTGTATTGGTTCCTTTTCCATCTTTCAGCTAACTAGCTTCTTATATGTTGTAAATGTGCCCACGTCCCAATTATACAGCTCGTTCCCTAACTTCGACAGAGATGCTTTCTGATGACCCCATTGTAAATAGTAAGGAAAGTCGTGACCAGGCCTGGCCTACCTACCCAGGAGTCTTAAAGATGCCGACAGCGTCCCAACCGATCGGACACTGCGTACACTCGTATGTTGCCTGACTGCTGCGTACGTGAAACTCTAAATGTATTGAATTATTTCTTTTAAGTTTTGTCCCATCTTTATCGTCATCGTAAAGGTGTAAATTTGCATCCGTCATCTGTACACACTTAATCAAGCCAGGTCGATTAAGAGCCGAACTACTTCCTCTTCTTGCACAGGAGGTTTCTGGAAACCATACAGAAACCCCCTTTTTCAGAAGCCCTCAGACTAAGTAATGCGTTTATGATCCTTTTGGCGTTCCGTGCAGGTCATCTGCCAAAGCAGATCACACAGGGCTACGGGATACTGAAGAAACATCTTTTTGCAACAGGTTCTACGTATTTTTTCATATTTTCCACATTGAAATATTTCCATTGCATATTTCTGCTCAAAACAATGCCTCTGTTTAAAGGCAAATTGAATCGGTTTCAGCTCAGTAGGCCGTGTTTATGCAGGAGTGAAGAATAATCGGTGTGCTGATGACCGATCTTGGGAACGCTGAAACGTGAGAAAGGAGAACGTTTGCGTGCAGGGTTTCACAGCGAATGTTGCAGTTTCCACGCTGAGCCACTTCCTCTTTTCACTAGCCCACGTCTCCGGCATCTCTGCTGAAGGTTAGCTTTGTTCGCTCGTCTCAAAGCTGTCTCACTCCCACACTTCATCCAGCTTCTTGCATTAGTAATATGGGCTTAGTAACGCAGGAGTGTGCATGTTGCTCTTTCTGGAATCATGGGGCTGAACGTGTGTGTGCGCGCAAGTTGGGCGGGCGGGCAAGTTGGGCGCTCGCAAGTGTGGTATAAATCCAAGTGCTGAATCTACGAGTGCCATCTTCAATCTTAGTGTTTACGTTAACAGGACCCGTTCGGATGGCATGCATAGCGTTTTATTTTGCACTTACCAAATTGTTATGGAAGAAAACTCACCACTTGGTAGCTATGTAAATACAACTGCAGCAGGTGGATTCTTTTTTATTCGGAGCCAATATTTTCCCCTTTGAGTTGATATTCAGGGATGCTTTTCAAGTTAAAGAAGCTTTATTTATGTTGTTACGTCATATACAGCTGTTGCAATACACAGTGGAACGAAACGTTTCTCCAAGAGCATGATGCTACA
This sequence comes from Liobagrus marginatus, assembly GCA_028566295.1. Lineage (NCBI taxonomy): Eukaryota > Metazoa > Chordata > Actinopteri > Siluriformes > Amblycipitidae > Liobagrus > Liobagrus marginatus. Next base: position 4,912 of record JAOUQX010093345.1, read on the forward strand.
CATAACACAGAGTCACACAAAACAGAACAATAGAGTCACATAACGCACAACAGAACAACAAAGAGTTACGTACAACACAAGTGCAACAAATACAGACAAACGGTACATACAATACACAACGGGACCGATGGTTGGGGAACATATGGAAATGTACTAAATAATGATAGCAGCATTTAAGTTAAAATTGCAACATTATTTAGCACAGTAAAGACGCTAGTATAAACAGTAGCAGCATTGAGTAGTGGAACAGTAGATGACATGAAAATATACATTTATTATTATTATTTTTTTTTAGAAGTACACATAATAATATTTAAAGTGGCTGTGCGATGTAAACTTGTTTCTCTCCTCGTTTTTTGTAAACACTCATGCCTCGTTATAAATTCAGCCCATATCTTGGCTTTCTGCTAGCTCAAACTTGCGAACCCATGATGTCAGTGGGTGGAGCTTCAACCACAGGCCACAAGTTTAAAAAGCATTATATTTAAAAGTTGTCATAAAATTACACAAATGAGAAAGTAGCTTGAAAAAATGTGAAAATATGTAAAGATAGTGAAGGAAATGGCAACCGCAGGTTTCTCGGATCCGCTGACCACTAGCACTAACGAGAGCCTATATTTACCTTACAGGGATGGGCAAAAGTGTGACTGCTTTCGCAAGAGATAAAGAACGGTTCGGGTTGTTAACGTTGCCGGGAATGTAGTTTGAGTTTATTATTAAGTGTATAATATATATATATATATCTATGTATATTTGGTAGTGCTAATTTGTGCCATTTTTAGCCACATGCCCCCATTTCAATTCTGACCCTGAGCTGTGGTCATGCAGTTCTCTCTTCCTCACTCATTAATAATAATAAAAAAAAAACTCTGCTCTGTCGTTCCTTTCGGACTTTGTCCCTCATTCGACAAGGTACAGGGAATTGTAGTCGTTGCTCAAGCGCAAGAAGTTTATTAACGAAAGACAAATACATAACTAGCAAAGCTAGACATTCTTTTACCACAAAAGATTTGGCACCCTGTAAAAGGAGGAAACGGTAACCGAGCCGCCGATGATCTCTCTGCTTTCAATTTTAGTGACATCACGAAATGTAAATCATCTCCGTCACAGTGACTCATGTTTACAGATGATTGGCGTTTATCAGGACACACAGTTGTGTAAATCAGCATTGCTGTAACTTATAAATCTTATTTTCTATTAATTCGGCTTATAAATAAAGACTTAATATCTTCCTTATAGATTGATAACCGAAGCCTATTAATTTTTTTTTTATCTCAGTCAGGAATGACGTACTGCTTTGACCTTATCAGATTATGATGTTCTAGCATTATTCTAATGTTCTGATTTCTATCCCTTCATCATCCTGTTATCCAGCTCTACATTTTTCGAATAAAAGTTAACGTCGGCCGCTTGCATTTAGCTGAGCCGAGTTGGCCGGATCTCAGCTATTCGTCTTGTTTGGTCATCTGTATCTGCTGATTTAAAGGATGACGGGATTTGCTTTATTTATAGTCTTATGTAGCTGAATTGATGGTCTAATGGACTCCATAACAGAATTTGTATTAATCTGACTGAAATGAAATCAGAGTTTCTTACGTATGAAAATGTAAAGTGTGTTTTCCTACACAAACAGACCGGCGTGCAGTCGTAAAAGGTTCATTAATGGATGTCATGTAAATAACGGGTCTATACCGTACAACTTTCTTTAACAAAAAAATTTTTTTTTTTTAACTCCAGCGTTTAGCTAATCCTCATAAGCGCTCGTTCTCCCATTTGTAAACACGACCGCTTCGTTATTCCATGAGGTGACTAAAGTATCATGCCGGCTTTGTTTCCAGGAGGATCGTTATAAAAAAACAAACAAACCTAACACGTCTCCTGGAGTCCAACTAATTAGAGTAACTGCAAATCTTAACAGTGAACAGTTTAGCATTCAATTATCATCAGACTTTACCAACTGTTCCTGCATGTGGTGTTTGAGACTGAATGTGTTAACCGTTGTTATTTATACTACCAGATAATAAAAACAAAAAAAGTGGAAACTGGGGTAGGTGTACCTAATATACAGGCAAGTGTGTGTGTGTCCTTAGCTTTGGAGACGAGTCTTGTTCTCGTTTTCTTACACACATACACTCACGTACAGCATGATTGAATAGTAGATTATCATTAGTGTCATCAAATCAGTTCCGTGCTGGTTTTTCGTTCAGTCCGTGCGAGTTAGAGCCGTGGACACGTCGGACATCAGGACCGAGCGATGCTCTGATTGAGGGTTTGTTTTGATCCGGTTGATGTTTGGGGCGATTGGGAGTTTGTTTTGCTTTTATAGGTGTGTGACTGACTTGTGTAATGTGGAATTAAAGGCGAGTTTGGGTTTTATATGACGCTGGTTATTACGGTTGTGCGTCTGCATAGACGGGATTAAAGTGTTCTGCATGGAAAGGATTTATGTTGTCTACGAGTCATCGTGCACTAAGCAAGCGGTTCCAACACGCGCTTCTTACATTATTGCTTCATCAGTGAACGAGAATCAAACACGAGCGCGCGCACACACACACAAACAGGCACTTGTTTAGAGGAAATTATCTATTGATTGGCATTGTCTTCTTTTAGACGGAGAACAACACCTCTGGGGCGGGTGGGATGTGCCACTTTGCGCGCGCGTGTGTGTGTGTGCCTGCCTAATAAACAAAAAATAATCATGCAGTAATCCCCTTATTCTGATCCCTGGATCACTGTAGGTGTACAAATTCCGGTCGACCTTACAGGAGTCATCGGCGTCGCACCAGCAGTCTCAGGAACAGTTCCTCCTAAAAAGCAGTCATGCTGCTGAACTCTGACCTTAATACCTGATGTAATCTAAAATCCTGCACTGAACGATAATCTGCCTTTATACCGCACTTTATAATGTTCACTGTTCACACGGCGTTATCGCACAAACTTGTGTCTGCATCTTGTAATCTTTATTACATATGCACCGTAATAAATGTCTGTTTATTTTTACATATACATTTCCATTTGTAATTCTGGTTAGATGATAACTCAGTAGGTCATGTGTTCAATTCCCCTTTGCTGGGCCCCTGAGCAAGGCCCTTAACCAACTGCTAATGTACCTCCAGCTGGTGGTTATCACAGAATAAAGCAAGACAGGGTGATCAGGCATCAGGGTTGATGATAACCTACGGGAGGTTTTTTATTATTATTATCATCAGACATGAAATATTTTATTAGCTCTTGTATAAAGCTTTCGCGAAGCATTAAACATTAAGTACCTTTTACTCTGACTTTAACCCTAACCCGTAGTACCCGGATGTGTTCTTCATTTTGCCGGTTGTAACAGTCTTATCTTGTTATAATAACATAACATTGGTCGACCAATCAGAATCCAGTATTCTGCAGTAAGTGTAAGTCGCTCTGGATAAGGGCGTAGTCTACGTGCCAGAAATGTAGATGTGATTAGCTTCTGGTTACAGAGAGTGAAGGGGCAAAGAAATGAGTACAAAGCCGACGATGCAGTGCGCTGACCTTATAAGGTATGTAAAGGTGTGTACAAATGTTTGCTCACTTTCGTTTATAGATCGTTTTAGTGATCAGAGCCACAAGCCACACACACTCACACACCCAACCCCCTGCACATTATATATAATACCCCTGGAGTATTACGTTTAGATGGGTGGTGACGCCATTACAACAACTGTTATATAGGGTAACTAACCCCTTACCACACACACACAACGACTTTCTCATTGTCGGTCACCAAGCGCTGTATCGCAAGTCCCAAGTAGTTACTACCGGTTGCCACGGTAATGACCTTTATCAGCGGATGGTGCATGTAACGTTCCGTCTGTTGACAAACCGCTTTCATTTCCACTAAACTAAAACGCTTTGCACAGGAGGGTTTACCCGAACATACAGCATCTGCGTCATGCGTAACACTGTTAAGAAGAAGGTGCGTGTGCGTGCGCGTGTGTTTGCTTTGCCACAGATCACTCGCCAGCTACCCTCGCCCCATAATTAAATCCAAAAGGAATGTTGGGAAAGAGTGTTTCACTCTGTAGTGTCACGTTAGTTCACTCTAGCATGTAAAAAGAAATGGTAGCTATGTAACATGGTATCAACACTTAGTATAATGACATGGTCATTACACTGGTTTATTACGACATAACCGTGTTTTATGGGGACATTACATAAGTCCCCATAAGTAAAATAGCTTTAAAGACATGCTAAACAATGTTTTATTAGAACTCGAAAATGTTTTGTGTGATGTAAAATTAGGGTTAGGGGGATAGAATGTACAGTTTGTATACTATAAAAACCTTATGTCCTCACTAAGATAGCAAAACGTGTGTAAAGTTTATGCTGCTACTTGGGTAGCGTAATATTTATGTATTAAAAAGTTTCCCCTCTTCATGGACTACTTTTTCCTCTCCTCTCTTTGCCTATTTATTTATTTTTAGTCATACGCGCACACACACACACACACCGGGTGTTGGATTGAATTGTTTTCATGCAATATGTTTAAGGAGGTTGTAAGAAAGGTAAACGGGCTGCTGTCAAACATCACACACCTCCAGAGATATTCCAAAGATGTTGTCAGGTCATTTTTGAAGTGTAAAGAAGTGTAGACCGTGTGACCGTAGCGATTGGCTATAAATAAATAACAATACACGGGGAAGTGATATTTTACGACGTCACCAGTGAGATAACTGTCCGGTCACTGTGTCTGCCATGACGAGGCGTGACCCCATAATGACCCCGTTTAGGGTAGTAGATACCCGGTTAATGCCGTCTGAATGAGTGAAGTAGAAGAGCGACTCGGTTAAAACTGACCGAGTATTTAAAGTCCAGCACTTCGTTCATCAGTGACGCTTACATATTCTCCCCCACCACACACACACACACACACACACACACACACACACACACACAATCCCCAACCCACACACCCCCGATCTAATTTGTACAACAATGATCAAATGCAAGCGGTTACGGAGGTCCTGTGCTGATGCTGAGAGAAATGTCAGGGCAGTGCGCAGAATGTCACTGTCAATGTGTGTGACTAAGATTAATGTCACCGAGTACTGACATCACTCTGTGTGTGTGTCTGTGTGTCGGCCGGTCTCTGTGTGTGTCGGCCGGTCTCTGTGTGTGTCGGCCGGTCTCTGTGTGTGTGTCTCGGCCGGTCTCTGTGTGTGTGTCTCGGCCGGTCTCTGTGTGTGTGTCTCGGCCGGTCTCTGTGTGTGTGTCTCGGC
>JAOUQX010093359.1:0-10779 GCA_028566295.1 Liobagrus marginatus
GTTATGGAACAGTCTCCCAATTACTGTTCGGGACGCAGACACAGTCTCAATGTTTAAGTCCAGATTAAAAACATATTGGTTCAGTCATGCTTATCAGAGTTATTTCTTTTGAAATTGAAGAAACGGACCAAGGGACTGGTCTACTTGCATAGTCCTTTCCTGCAGTGTGTAAGTAATGTACATTAAAATTACCTGTTTAAAAGAACATATCTAATACATCACTCTCTGTCTTTGTCGAGTGATACCTGCCACAACTGAGCTCCCAGCGTCCCTGGCATCTCGATCCATCCTGACATGTGAAAATGGCCATCATCTGGCTGTTGAAAAGCCTTAAGACATGCATTTCCTCACCAAGGTGATCTGATGAAAATCACTACCTGCAAGCAAATGAAGATGAATCTGTTCACCAGTATATATGCAGGTTACAAGAGGTGTTTGATCTACACAGCGGACTGACGAGACCCGCCGTTCTGGGCGGAGTCCCTCTGGATCCATATGAGAATCATCTGAGGACTGCTTTCATCACAGGGCTGTTACCAGACATCCAGCAAACGGTGAGAACGCAATGCATTACTATTGACACTTGTCTTTTTGCCACAGCGACGCAATATGCAGTGCACGCTGAGAAAACTCTGAGACAGCGCGAGCTGAAGATGCGACGCAAGAAAGAAGACGTCCAACACAGTGCTAATCTGCAGCTTGTGCAGATGGTGGCTGGCTGGCAAAGAGCTCAGCCTCAAGGAGGACAGCATGGGTGAAGCGGTAGGGGAAGAAGCAGAGGACGTCGGTGGGCAGGTCGACCGTCTTATAATTGCTACAATTGTGGTAAAGACGGACACTGGGCCAGAGACTGCGCTGAACCACGGAACCAGGGTGGCCCAACAGACAAGGACAGCAGGGGCAGATGGAGTTGGCAGACTGAGGCTGGGAGGCAGGGCCGTGTCCAGGGGAGGGTGAGTCTAAACTATATTGCAATGAAGACACATTTACTTACATTAAAAATTTTCCTTATGATAATTTTAACACTGCTCCATCCAAGAAAATGCCCACTCTGTCACTGACTGTTCATGGTTCTCAAGTAAATTTTCTAGTTGACTCAGGTGCCACTCATTCTGTTATTCGTACACAAACTCTTTCTTTACCTCTAAATAGTTTTACACAGACCTCCTTAGGTGCAGGGGGTGTGCCTCTTGTGGAGAGGTGCTCCACCCCCGTCAGATGTGACACGCAAAGAGGCTCTCTCACACACTCTTTTCTGATGTCTAACACATGCCCTGTTAATCTACTAGGTTGTGACCTTATGTGTAAATTACACATTGAATTACATAGTTCTGAAGATGGTGGAGTGGTAGTTGGTTATAGTCCAGCACCCATTTTATCTGGTCTATTTTGCATGGGGCCTATGTATTTACATCAGTTTCGATGAACTGATAAAGGTCTGTGTATGCGTTTACTACTTACGGCAAAAGGTTCTGAACCTCGTCCTGAAATTGAATTTATGCCCCTGGATAGTTTACATCTCACTCTATTTTTATCAACATCCTGTCTGCTAGTGCTTCCTTTTTGCGAGTCACTGGTGAAGCTCAGAAAACTGTATGCGTCAGGGACTAAATCAGCTGTTGAGGTTTGTCTACAGGATGAAGCTGAGGAAGTGTTTGATATGGCTGACTCCGTTCCACATGTTTCACTAATGAAAGGGACTGATGTAAAGTGGAAGGATTTGGGGCCTTGGATGGGTGCCACACAGCATTCCGAGACCCCTGACGTGACAACACACCAACTGAATCTTACTACCACAGTATTGTCTGACGTCACTGAACTTAGCTCGCGCAAAAAGTGTGAATAGAAATTACAATCTGGACTACCTGACAAATTCTATGGCATGTTGTCCGAAATTCCAGATGATTTCTGGGCCAAAAACAACATCGATGTAGGACTCATTCGTGATTGCGATCCTGTGCACGTTACACCTAAATCTACATACAGGCCTAAAGTTGCGCAATATCCGTATAAACCTGAAGCCGTGGATGGCATTAAACAGATTTTCGATGCTCTATTAAAATCAGGTGTTATCATTCCATATAAAAATTCACCTATTAATTCTCCCATTTTCCCTGTTCAAAAGAAATCCGTGGGTGGTGAAGCCCCTAAATGGAGATTTGTACAAGACTCAGAGCTGTAAACAGTGCAGTTGAGGCACGCACCCCAAATGTGCCCAACCCTTACACCATCCTGACTCAAATTCCAGGAAACACCAAGTGGTTTTCTGTGGTAGACTTAGCAAATGCATTTTTTAGCATCCCTATCCATCCAGACAGCCAGTTTTGGTTTGTATTTCAGTTTCAGGGGAAGTCCTGGACATTTACTAGACTATGTCCGGGCTATTGTGAGTCACCGTCGATTTATAATGTAGCACTGGCCAATTCTTTGTCTTCCCTGTCTCTGTCACCAGGAATGGTAATGCCCTGTTACAATACGTTGATTTATACTGTTTAATACTGTTTAGTAGCTGCACCCACTAAGGTACAGTGTGAGACTGACACTCTTGCACTTCTGAGACATCTTCACTCACATGGTCACAAAGCCTCAAAAGACAAGTTGCAACTGGTTCAACAGGAAGTTATGTTTTTGGGACATGTTGGAAGTCATAACTGTAAAGCGATCGCTCCGGAGCGTGTTAGGGCAGTTTCTTCGATCCCCAGACCCCAAACTAATAAACAGCTCCTTAGTTTTCTGGGTACTGTCGGCTATTGTTGCTCATTCATTCCTCACTATACCTCAATGTCCAGAGTTCTAGAACAGGTTGCCCGTCGTGCCTCGTCGTCATGTTTGTCTTGGGACGATGATGCTGAGTCGTCTTTTGTGGAATGAACAGGGGACCCCGGTCGGTGACAATATCTTCTGGGAGTCCATATACCCTGAACACATGGTCGAACAGGACTTGTGCAGCCTTCATGGCGGTGGGCGGTCCGGGGAGGGGGACCAGGCGGCATGCCTTGGAGAACCTGTTGATTATAACCATTACTGTGCTGTGCCCCTGGGATGGGGGCAGGTCCATGAGGAAGTCTATTGAGAGGTGGGACCAGGGCTGCTGGGGCATGGGCAGGGGTTCCAGGAGGCCGGCGGGGGCTACTCGAGGGGTCCTAGACTGCGCACAAGGGCGGCACGCGGCTATGAATCTCCGAGTGTCCTTCCCCAACATGGGCCACCAGAAGGCCCTCCTGAGCAACTTGGTGGTGCGATTGATGCCCGGCTGTCCAGAGGCAGGGGAATTATGCACCCAACTCTAGGGCTCGGAGGCGCAGGGCATTGGGGACATATACCGTGTTTGGGGGGGTGCGTGGGGGGGCGGCTCCCTGCTGTGGCCGGCCTGGATCTCTTCCATCAAGTCCCACCGGACCGGGGCAATGATCAGGGCGGGGGGGAGGATGGTTCCTCTGGGGTGGTCGGCCGGTCTGTCGGGTCATGGAGGCGGGACAGGGCATCGGCCTTGGTGTTCTTCGACCCCGGATGGTAGGAGACTATGAAATTGAATCGCATGAAAAAAAGGGACCACCTGGCTTGCCGAGGGCACAACTGTTTGGCTTCTTTGAGATACTGGAGGTTACGGTGATCAGTCAGGACCAGGACTTGGTGGTGGGCGCCCTGTAACCAGTGTCTCCACTCCTCCAGGGCTGCTTTGATGGACAGTAATTCCTTATTGCCAATATCGTAGTTGGCCTCCGCAGAACTGAGTTTCCTTGAATAGTATGCACAGGGGTGGAGTTTCGGTGGGTGACCTTGGCGCAGAGAGAGGACGGCCCCGATGCCCCAGTCTGAGGCATCGACCTCCACAACAAAAGGGAGCGAGGGGTCAGGATGTTTCAGAATTGGGGCTGAAGCAAATCGTACCTTGAGCTGGGAGAAGGCTGCTTTGGCTGTCTCGGTCCACTCTAACCTCCGGGGTTTGCCCCTGAGGAGGGATGTGAGAGGGGCTGCGATGGAACTGAACCCCTGAATGAACCTCCTATAAAAGTTAGCGAAACCCAGAAAGCTTTGGAGCTCCTTCACTGTCCTAGGTAGGGGCCAGGTGAGTACTGCCGACACCTTTGCCTCGCCCATCCAGACTCCTGCATGGCTGACGATGTAACCCAGGAACTGTGTGGTCGTACCGTGAAATTCGCATTTTTCTGCTTTGATGTACAGTTTATGTTCCAGGAGCCTCTGTAGGACGGCCCGGACGTGGGGTATGTGCTCTGCCTCTGACTGTGAGTAGATCAATATATCGCTGATGTAGGCAATCACGAAATGTTTTAACATGTCTCTTAAGATCTTGTTTACAAATCACTGGAACACTGCTGGGACATTGGCTAGCCCATACGGCATAACCCTGTATTCATAATGGCCATCCGTGGTGGAGAACGCCGTCTTCCATTCATCCCCCTCCCGTATTCGAATCAAATTATAGGCGGACCGCAGGTCCAGTTTGGTGAACAGGCGAGCGTTCCTTAGCTGCTCCAAGGCCGGGGGATGAGGGGCAAGGGGTATCTCTGTCTTACTGTGATGGCGTTCAGAGGCCGATAATCTATGCAAGGTCGCAAGCCCCCGTCCTTCTTCCCCACAAAAAAGAACCCAGTCGCTACCGGTGACGTCGATGGCCGGATGAAGCCCTGGTCCAGGGCCTCTGTGATATACTCAATCATAGCCTGTGTCTCAGCGGCGGAGAGGGGGTAGGTTCGGGACCGGGGAAGCGTAGTGCCAGGTCAGCATAGTCGGGGGGATCCCTGGAGGGGTCGGGCGCAAGTATATCCTAAACCACCCTGGTTGTACCTATGAGGAGCTGTGACTGGAGGCAATGGGCGTGGCAGTGGGGAGCCCATGGGTAAGTTCCCCTGTTCTCCAAGCAAACTGTGGGCTGTGCGTCGTCAACCACGGGAGTCCCAAAAAGATGGGATGTCTAGGGGAGGGCACCAGGGCCAATGAAATGTCCTCCATGTGACATAAGCCCACCCTCAAGGAGACTGGAGCTGTTTGCTGCGTGATGTAGCCCCCCCCCCCCACTGGCGAATCATCGATGGCGGCTACCGGGATGGGCAGGCTACAGGCCTGAAGTGGTAGCCCCAACTGATTAACTAGGCCTGGATGTTGGGCGCCGCCCCTGAATCGACCATGGCTGCAACAAAAACCACCTTATGAGGCAGACATAAGTGTACAGGTACAGTTATACAGGATCTTCGTTTTTGAATTAGTACTGGGTGACTTACTTTACTGGGTGAAGGTTTCGCAGGGCAGCGGGCGCACACATGCCCTGCTTTGCCGCAGTAGTAACAGAGCTGTCCCACTTGGCGGCGTAGTTTCTCCTCTGGGGAAATGCGCGCCCCTCCCACCTGCATGGGCTTGGTGGTATCGCTGGGGACGACCCGGGGGGTGGCGGGGGCCGTGCTCCGATCTGCCTGGGCTGCCGGCTACGTCCAGAGGAGGTTGTCGAGGTCCACTGCGAGGGTGGCGAGCTGGGCAAAATCCATGCCCCTCCCCTTGGTCACCGTCTCCTTCTGCAGGTCCGGATGTAGGCTGCCCTGGAAAATAGCCTTGAGAGCATTGTCGTTAAATCCACATTGTGCCGCTAAGGTGTGGAACTGAATGGCATGCTCTGCCGCGGAGCGGCTCCCTTGCTGTAGCTGCAACAGCTGTGTGGCCAGATCCCGGCCTCGGGTGGGGCTATGGAACACCCCCCTGAGTAACTGAATGAAATACGGGAAATCGGTGTACCTATCCGTCCGCATCCCACACGGCGGTCCCCCAATCCAAGGCAGGACCAGGTGGGGGGGACATGGCGGGGAGGGCCTCCATATAGATCTCTAGCTGTCGTAGAAACCCCAGGCAGCGTCCTGGAGTGCCATCGAATTTGTCAGGCTGTGACATGGGGACAGGGGAGGGTGATCTGTCGGACCGGGCGAGGGCTGCGTTCAGCATTTCCACTTGGGCTTGTAGTTCCCGAATGAACTCTGCTTGGCGAGCAACCACTCCCTGGACGTGTCCTGGCTCCGCTGAATCCATTTGAGAGGCAAAGTATTCTGTAACGTGAGTTGAACACACAACACAGAGAGGGTGAGGATTCATTCGCAGAGCAGGTGAGTTTTATTATTGATAGTGAAGCAAGAATTGAGACAGTCAAATATTAGATGCAGTGAGTCCCAAGGAAGGTGAGGGGGGGTCAGGGCTTCACCCAAGGTGTCCGTGGCGTGGCGTGGCAGTGACGTGAGACATGCACCAAATGTAGTCCAACTGGTCCTTTAAATGTGAAAAGCACTCCGTTTAAACGTTCTTCTGTGGAATAAAGCAAATATGGAATTAGTATTCACATAACATGAAGGGCAACAATACTTCGCATCTTCTTGGTGTCCCTGAGCTGTTTATATATGGTGTAACCCAGAAGTGGAACATCGTGGCCAAGGACTACAACCGGAAGTGGCGTCAGCGGTGAACCGGAAGTGGCGTCAGCGGTGAACCGGAAGTGGCGTCAGCGGTGAACCGGAAGTGACTAGAACTCCGGTGAACGGTGCCGCGATGTTACAGTTACAAGAGCATCATAATCTTAGAATTAAGAATTACATTTTTCAGAAACTAACTAAAATAAAATAAATTTAAATGTAATATTTATTATCTATTTTCCAACTCTACAGGGAGCCGCAGCAGAGGGATGAAAGAGCAACTTGCGGGTCCGGAGCCGCAGGTTGCCAACCCCTGGTCTAGTGGCTGGTAAAAAAAAAAAAATCTGTGACAGGTATGTTAAAGCACGTTAAAAACGGGGCAAGTCTAGTGGCGATTCGTGGCAGGTATATTTAAGCACGTGAAAAACGGGGCAGGAGCGCTGACAGGTCAAAAAGATTCGTGGCAGGTCTGTTAAAGCACATTAAAAACGAGGCAGGTCTGGTGGCTGGTAAAAACCTGCCGTGACAGGCGCAATAAACTGTACCAGGTGCGCTGGGAGCTCCCCGTGCCGCGCAAAGATTTTACCCGCTCTCTAGAATCCACTGGCAGAGGAAGAACAAAAATAAGAAAACGTATAATTACAATAAACTAAAACGTTACTGTCATTAAAAACTAACAATTTAATGACAAATCTGTGTAACTCGATTGTCTCTCTTGGGTTGTTTTTGTCAAGGCGTGTTTTAAAGGGTGTTTTACTTACTGTTTGTTACGCAAATTAGACGATGGCGTCTAACGACTTTTATTACTGAGTAGTTGCAACACCGCAGGTAAATGAGTTTGTGTATTTGCCGCCTAGTAGCTTTGCGGTTACATAGCTAACGCATTGGTAATGATGCTAGTTAACACACCTCGTCTACGCCGTGTGTGACTGCACTGGACAGCAACAGTAAACAGACTACCCGTTCTATTTCTGACATATACAAGCTCTTTATAACGGCCGCTTTGTCGCGTCTAGTGTAGCAGCTTCAACCTGTTATTCATTGACATGATAACTTCAATAGAGTGTCTGGTGTAGACATGCGGGAATAACGTTAAAGCCGTTATCACATTCTAAAAGTTATTAATACCACAGACTACAAACTGGTCAGTATATTCAATGGTTGTTTCCGAAGCATAAAGTACTGTAAGTATTAGATACAATAATGTAACACCCTGCGTGAACATTTACCGGTCTTTTCTTGTAATGTTAAGTAAAAATCGTCGCGTGACGCTGTTTTAACGCGACACAATAGGAACACGCATGCGCAAAATGAGGTCGCGTTTCCATTTTTGTCACAAGAGTAGTTTGGCACGAAGTTATCTAAAGAAATCTCTTTCTGTGGTATTGTTTTGGGCAGCCTGCTTTCTATATAACTACGTATAGTGTACCACATATATATTTGTAACAAAATAATATTTGAAATGATTTTGTAACCCGAGGTTGGATGCGGTATCTGAGCAGTGCAGGCTAACAACATAGGCAGGTATTAGCATTGTTAGCCGGAAAAGGCCGCGTGGCTCGATTGATTTTGGTAAGAGGAAATTGTGTTAAATTATATACCACTTATTTTACTATGACGAACAGTTTTGCTTTACGTTGATTTGGTAATGTGTAGGTGAAAAACACTTCTGTCCGAAGACAGATGGACGGAGAGGAGGGTTTTTCAGGGACTCACTCAGGTGAATTCTGCTAAAATAATCTCTGTTCTCTGGTCTCACTCTTTTGTTTACAGTTTTGTTCTAGATTTAATAGATTCTGAATGAAGAAAAGGTACAACATTTTTTTGTTCTGCAGGAACTGTTTTGGTAAATGATTAGGGTAAGAGTAGAAGTGAGGTGGTTTTGTGCAAAATAATTAGTTGTCCTGTCTGTTTAATCTCATATATCTTTCTGCTTGCTGAAGAGATCACAGGACACTTGGATTAATATGGAAAATAAAAAACAGGAATCCAGTACCATTAAGAGGAATAAAACCCTGGCGTGTAGATTTAGAGAGAAATCTCTCTCTCTCTCTCTCTCTCTCTCTCTCTCTCTCTCTCTCTCTCTCTCTCTCTCTCTCTCTCTCTCTCTGTGTGTGGGTGTAGATGACGGTAGTGACACTCCGGTGCAGGATGAACATGCGGTGGCCTCCGAAGACGAGAGAGCGGATTCACACCACTCTGAGGTTACTCACATTCCTAACTCTGGTCTTTAACCTTTTAACGTTACTTCATTTTCTGATGGCTTGATATTTTGTGATTCGCAGGACGAGGTGAGTGACAGAGGAGGTCCCACCTCTAGTCCAGTGGTTCCTGTGGAAGACAGCGAATCAGAACGCGAGGACAGAACATGCAGAGGAACCCATAGTGACCACGACAATGAGGATGAGGAAGACTTCGCTCGCAAGCGAAGAGGAAGCACATCAGAGACAGAGGATCATCACAAAGAGCAGGACAGCGATTCAGAACATAGGGAGACGCAAAAGGGGCTGAACCATCACTCTGACTCGGACGAAGCAGGTAGCGAGAAGGTGAAGCAGAGTGACTCTGGGGATGAGGAACAGAGGAAGGACGACAGAGATCACAGGAGAGCCGTTATTCGCTCTGACAGTGAGGAAGAGGAGGACAGGAAGCCCAAAGATGGAGCAGGAAGTGAGCAGGGAGATGGGCCAGCTCAACGGGTCCGCTCGGACAGTGACGATGATGACAAGCAGACAGGTACACTCACCTGAGACTTCTTTATTTTGCTACTCCGACTCTTTGTTGCAATTGCATCTGAATGATACATTTTCCAAGACCCATTCCACTTCTGATTGCTAGTAATTTAAGTTTGGTTGAGTTGGTTGGTTGGTTAAGTTTGTGCCCATGAAGCCAGGGTGGCGCAGAGTGGTTAGCACTCCTGCCTCACATCAAGAAGGTCATGGGTTTGATGCCCATCCAGGGTGTGTCTGTGTGGAGTTTTCATGTTCTCCCCATGCATGCGTGGGTTTTTCCCCAGGTACTCTGGTCTCCTCCTGCCTCCACACACATGCGATTGAATTGGCTACTCTAAATTGCCCCTAGTAGTGAATGTGAGTGTGAATGGTTGTCTTTCAGCAAGTGTTAGCCCTGTGATTAACTGGTGATTAACTGGTCCAGGATCTACCCTGCCTCACGCCCTAAGTTAGCTGGGGTAGATTCCAGCACCCCCGTGACCCTTAACAGGATAAGCGCCATTTAATGAATAAATTAAAGTCTGGCTAATCCAGGGGTCCTGTGTACGTGGTTGGCCTAGGCAAGCCTATGCATTAATCTGCACCTGAACAGCAAGGCCTTGTTTCTGACTAGCTGGACAGATCCCGTGAGTTCGGTGTGAAAAGGAGGAACAGGTTTTGGGACTTAATGTCAAACTGAAATGAATTAGAGATGTCTATTTAATACTGAGACGTGTGATATCTGCTTTTAGTGAAAAGGAAGAAAGTGATTCTTTCGGACAGCGACGACGAAGACGAACCAAAAGGTGACCTTCATCGGACAACTTTCTCTCTCAAGGTAACCCTCAACAGCTATGACAGTGATGAAGACAACCTGTCTCTCTCTCCCTCCCCCTCCCTTCCTTTCCCTCCCTTGTAGTGAAGAAGAGCAGGGCCGTTTCGGATGAGGAAGACTCTGGTAGTGAGGAAGGCTCAGAGGCTCCTGACAAGTTGGTCGTCGCTAAACTCAGAGAGCTCGGCTCAGACAGCGAGGATGAGGAGAGCAGGACGAAAATGGACACAGGAAAAAAAGATGAGAAGACTCTGTTTGGCAGCGACAGCGACTCAGACAATGACGAGGAAGAGTGAGGATTTCCATTACTTTTATAAGTGTCCCTGCATTTCTCATTCAGTCTTCCATTTTGAAGTAGGCGTGGCCGTTGTCATACGGTGAGGAAGTGGGTGTGGTCTTTGTCAGACACTGAGGAAGTGGGAGTGGCCGATGTGCAAATCAGGCAACATTAAGTCTTTTTCTGTGTCTCTGTGAATGTCTCTATCTGTCCACCTATCCCTCTATTTTACATCTTTCTGTCTCCCTGCTTTCCTTTTAAATTGTTTAATTTGTCCAAGTCGGTTTCCCTCTCTTTCTTCCTGTCTTTCACTCTCACTAATTCCCTGTCTGTCTGCATGTCTCTCCCTCTTTCTGTCCTGTAGGAAGATGATAGCAGACATCTTTGGAGAATCTGGAGATGAAGAGGAAGAAGAGTTTACAGTGAGTCACGCCCATAACATACCTCTTTAAAACAGATGTGTATAAGTGAAACTGGAGTGTGTGTGTGTGTGTGTGTGTGTGTGTGTGTGTGTGTGTGTGTGTGTGTGTGTGTGTGTGTGTGTGTGTG